>JBBMOI010000019.1:640000-805000 GCA_038088405.1 Porites divaricata | reverse complement strand
TTCTGAGGGATGCCAAACTCCTTTTGACGGATTACATTATTTTACATGTTAGTCATAAATAGAGTGTACCTCCTTCTGAGGGATGCCAAACTTCTTTTGAGGAATTCTATTTATTTTCAAGTTATGGGTTTGTATAGGTCATGGAAAACCTGGAAAGTTGTGGAATATAAGAATTTCATTTTCCAGGCCTGGAAAGTCATAGAATTTAACAGGAGTTCAGGCTTGTAATCTAAGTCATGGCAAATTAAAGTTTTCTTTGTTAGTTTTAGTTACTGCAGACAACAAATCAAGGACAATGTAACAGAGAAGAGTAATTAAACAGCTTAAAAAGCATGCATTCTGCTAGTCTGACCACAAAAGTTGATCACGAGATGCGCCATCTTGTCTCACGAGCCGAAGATCACCGAAGCAACTATTATTTCTAGTCCTCCCCAATCACCTCCTTCTGGTCATGGCTAGATGGAATCCCTCAGACGGAGGTGATCAGGGAGGACTAGAAACGAGAGTGCATCTTGCGATCAACTTTCGCGGTCGGACTCGCATAATGTACAAATAAAGAACTTTGAACAGCATGGAAAATGTATGTGAGATTGTTTCAAACTCCTCTGTCACTCAAAAATGAGAAACCTGTCAATAATTAGAGTAAAAGGGAGCAAAAACCTAAGAATTGCTATTACTGAATCCCTCATATGGAGGTTGGCATCCCCCAGAAGGAGGTGTTAATTTGTAATTTGTAATAACGAAATCCCTCAAAAGGAGTTTGGCATCCCTCAGAAGGAGGTACAGTGTAGTTATGTATAACTTGTAAATCAGGAAACCCTCAAAAGGAGTTTGACATCCCTCAGAAGGAGGTACACTTTATTTTTGACTAACATGTAAAATTGTGTAATCCCTCAAAAGGAGTTTGGCATCCCACAGAAGGAGGTAGAACTTTATTTACGTATTAACTTGTAAATGGAATCCCTCAAAAGGAGTTTGACATCCCTTAGAGGGAGGTGTTTGTGTTTAAATTGTAAATGGAGTCCACCTGAATGAGCACAGCCTTGTATTGTATTTAAGCAATAGAAAACGTGTAGCCTGATATAAACACGAGAGGGGTTGGGAGAATTCAAGACAGTCATGCAAACCCGAGACGAAGTCTACAAATGTACTTACCATAAATCCTCTAATGAGCCCCCCCCCCCCCCCCCCTCCCCCTTCATTCTTCACAAACAATTAACATGGACTGATCAGTTGTGGTTTATTCAGGTTGGAAATTCATATTGTTTTGGTCTTCGGTCACATGACCTCCAACCTCATGTGCTTAACTTTTCCAACTTTACACTGTCTATTTCTCTGCGGAGAATTGTTACCATTTGCTTATTGTTAGAAAAAGCAGTATAACGCCCGGGAACCACTAGTCCATCCTTGAGAAACCTTGCTCCCATTGATGCGTTTCGCTAAATTAAATAAGCCCCCCCTCCTCAAAAGTGTTTGGAATAAAGAAGCCCCCCAGGGGGGCTTAATAGAGGATTTAGGGTACACGCAGCTGTAAAACCATGCAGACAATAAACAGTGGAAATAGAAATTATTATGATTCACTTCAGTTTTGGGAGATCATAAAAGTCATCATTGGTGTTAGGGGGTCATTTTCGGAAAAGAGATCATTACCCGGGGGGGGGGGGGGGGGGGGCAGTTAATAAATCTTATGAAAGTAGTACAAAGTAGTAATAATTGAATGTGGCAGATACGAATAGTAAACAATACGACTGTGGATAAAGTATGTGGTAAAGTTTGATGTGAAGCTATAATATTCCTACACTGTCCACAGCAATAAGGTGGAGGGGGGGGGGGGGGGGGTCACTTGCACGATATGTACAAATTATGGGAGACATTTCTAACAAACTATGATTAAGTGGGGGATGCAAAAATCCTTGTGCACTTAAGTCTGCAGAGTGGAAAGCCCCTCACACTCATACCCAAGGAATGCAGGGCATAAGTGGGAAATTTCAACGTTTTAGACTGTCACTTTTGCCACAGTATGGGGGGTTTTTGATGTCCAGTACTGGACCAGTCTTTAATGTAGGCTGCATTTTTGCACCATTGACATGGAATATTCCATTCTGATGCAAAATCAAATTATCATGGAGTCATACTGATGCAACAAAGGTTACCTCATATATAAAAGTACTTCCAAAGCAGCAGTCAATGTTAAAAATAAAAAAGGTGTGCTTACTAGCCTGAAATAAGTATGCAAAAAGACTGTCATTTGAGATTCATTCTTATGAGTAGCTTTTGTGTCAGGCCTATCACGCTGTACAGAGAGAGACTGGAGAGTACATTTCGATACTCTCTGTATATCTTCTTTTGCTGATCAATTCATGCTTCGTTTGTTGAACTTGTTTTTTTTTTTCATTATTTATTATGAAACAATAACAAAAGCTAAGTTCATTTTCTTATGCAAAACAGAATAGCAGTTGAACATAAAAAGCATGAAGATGGGCTGGATAAGAAAGGTGAAGTTGTTCAAAGTTTCAATATCATAGTTTGCCCCAGACCATTCTTGAAATGATCCAATTTAAAATGCCAAGTGGGACATATGACCCAGTTTGACTAATTTACCAGTGGTGATCATTTTTAGAAGCCTTACACAGGGATTCACCTTTGACACAACCTTGAATAAAGCATGGTACAGGATCTGAAGCACATAATCTTGCTTCTGACAGGAAATAACTGGAACATTGTTCTCTGTCACACACTGTGGGCATATAAGCTTGAGGGCTCATGTAAACATAATCGATTGGAGAAGTTTGGAATGCCAAATCTGCAACTCAAGGTTAATTACTTTACAATTTTGGTTGTGTGAGAAATGGGCAGCGTTGCTGAGTTTGATGTTCGAGATTGCTCTGTATAGCAATTTATTTGCTTCCTCTAGAAGGCAGGCCTGGTCTAATACCCAGTGATTACCAGTGTACGGGGTGCACCGGCTTTCCACTGACTAGTTAAATATGGGGGATTCCATTAACAAGTTATCACATAATAAACTCCTTCTAAGGGATGCCAAAATCCTTGAGGGATTTTATTTACAAGTTATACAAAGTTATACAAGTTAAACAAAGTGTACCTCTTTCCGAGAGAAGGCAAACTCTTTTTGAGGTTCTATAAAGTCTATACATAAATAAAGTGAACCTCCTTCTGAGAGATGCCAAACTCCTCATGAGGGATTCCACTTACAAGTTATACATAAATAAATAGAGTGTACCTCTTTCTGAAGGATGCCAAACTCTTTTTGAGGGATTCTATTAACAAGTTATACATAAATAAAGTGTAGCTCCCTCTGAGAGATGCTCATGAGGGATTCCATTACAAGTTATACGTAAATACAGTTTACCTCCTTCTGAGGGATGCCACTCTCCCTCTGAGGGATTCCATTTACAAGTTAAAAATTAACACCTCCTTCTGAGGGATGCCAACCTCCTTCTGAGGGATTCCATGGCAATTCTGAGGTGTTAGCTCCCTTTAATGCTCTTATTGTCGATAGATTCTTCATTTTTGAGTAACAGAGGAGTTTGACACAGTCTCATATACATTTCCCGTGCCGTTCGAAGTTCTTTAGTTGTACATTCTTCTAGTCCGACCACGAAAGTTGATCGCGAGATGCGCCATCTTATCTCACGAGCCGAAGATTACCGAAGCAACTCTCGTTTCTAGTCCTCCTCGATCACCTCCTTCTGAGGGATTCCATCTAGCCACGACCTTGAATATTCTGCATGCAAAGATCTATTTTTAAACATACGCGTGATTTGACCTGTCTATCAAATCGTACTTTTTAATGGTTTCCTCTCTGATTTTGTTGAGATCACGTCGTGTGTATATACTAAAACAATTATCCTTTTCATAGTGGCTTTAGGAATATTTACCGAGATTGAAAAGCATAATTGTTAAATATACAGTATAGTAAAAATCATATTTCTCCCGCCCCCTCCCCCACTAGTTATATCATTACTAATAATTATCTTGATGTGCGGCGTTGCTTTGTAATTGAAGGACCAGCTACCCTTTGCTGTTATTGGCAGTGATCGTTATGTTACCGTGTCCGGGAAACCTGTTCTTGGGAGAAAGACTAAATGGGGTCTTATTGAAGGTGAAAACTGAATGAGTTAGCTTTTTTTAGTTTTTTAAAATTGACATGAATTTATGTGTAGTTTAGCCATCTGTACAAAAACAAAGAAAACATAAAGAAAATTCAAACAACCAAGTCAAAATCTAATTAATAGGTACTATGTATGTTTCGCTTTTCGTGATTGAAAAAGACTTGTGCGAAAATTCAGGTTTGATATCATTTTTACTTATTTTGATCTCATTTCAGTTGAAAACAAGAACCACTGTGAATTTGCTCAGTTGAGAGACATGTTAATCAAGTAAGGGTAGCAGTCTGTTGTTGTTATGGATTTCTGTAGCTAGCAAGTTTTACCAATCAATTGAATTTAAGCCCCTATAACAACAAGTTCCTAATTTCTGCTTATAATATCTACAATCTTGGACTGCAAAATAGATAGAACTGAGATAATTTTAGACCCCTCTCCCCCATTTTGGCGCATTTTGGCTTTCGCGCGTCGGTTTATCCCTGATTTCGAGCAGAAGGGGGTTTGCTGTTCCATTTTATCCTACCCAAGATTGTTCGAGTTAAACGTACATAAATGAAGAGACGAACGAAGATAGGCATTGACTTTCTACAGTCATATACTTACTCATTATTATAATAGGGATTGCATAAAAGTGATCAGATCCTAATATAAGGGTTAAGATCCGGTAATAATGATGATCTGATTGCTGATATTGGTGCGTAAATCAGCAGAAAGATCATGTGTATTAAAGAAATGATCTCAGAAAGTAAAAAGATTTCAGTTGCCTACAAGTACAAGAATTTAACTTGAAGTTCATTAGATTCGTACTTCATGTAAATTCCTACCACAGTGTACAGTCAACACCAGCACGTTAGTGTCTTAAATACACGTAGCGACATTTCAAAAGAGCGGTGAGTTTTTTTTTTTTTCTTCGGGGGGGGGGGGGGGGGGGGGTGGTCAGTGAAACGCCTGTAGTTATTATTTTTCGCGGGGATTCAGCTGCTTTTCGTAATGTCTGAGTGTCCTTAATAGCAAGGTGTCAGCAAGGCGAGAATTGACTGTATATAGAACTTTACTGTCTCACAGCAGGAGTCCTTTTAAGACTGTTTCCCCTGTGTAAAGTGATTTGAGCCCTTTCAGGCCAGTAGCTATTGTTTTATTTCATTATATATTTTTTCAGAACACACATGCAAGATCTAAAAGAAGTGACAGATACAATTCATTATGAAAGTTATCGCCGGAAGCGCTTAACTGAGGACAAACACGATCAAGTTGTATTAACAAACAATGTTGTCAACATGGATTGTCAAGAGAGTAAGATTTAGACTTCTACTGCGTCTTAACTCGGTACCAGGTTTCTGGGGTATGTTTAGTTTAACGCTTCCTTTAAGATGGCCGTGTTAAGTGACACATTGAATGAATTCGAACCCATTTACCCTGGTTCATCACACTAAGCTACTAAACCGCTTATAATGCGCCGAGAAGCGATATGCCTTAGCATTGGAAATGTTAACCATTATTCAGAATCAATCAGCAAGACATGTAATGTAATTTTAACTTTTGATGTGACGTGATTGTTCAAATGAAGCCTCTTTGCCAGTACTTCCAAATTTTCTTCTTAGTTATCAATATTTCTCAAAGTGTTAAATTACATTCCAGTTATAGGCATTCTTGCCTGGAGTGGTGGATATGAAATGGTTGCTTAGCGACGTAGTTCAAACCCGACTTGGTTACCCTAAATAGTAATTACTAACTTTCAATTTAAGAAGCCAGCAACCGCCCTCCTGCCACTCCCTTACAAAAAAAAAAGTTTTCGCCATCTTGAAGAGCGGTTAACCTTTTCAAAAGGACTGTAGTATTTTCTCAGCCTCAGCATTGTGATTACTGTAGCAAGTACAGTCAAACTACGGTAATACAGACACTGATGGGGGGGGGGGGGGGGCATAGGAAGTGTCCGTTCTTAAGCGGGTTAAAGTTAGAGAAAATATAAGGGGCTTCTACCCCCAGGGAAATGACTGGACTAGGGTATAATTATTTTAATGTTGCGTGATATGGATTTTTCTGGGAAATGCATCTGTTGAGAAGCTAATGATATAATAACTGATGGCCAGAACTACATGTACCCAAACCAGCGCTTGAGAGAGTATTATGGTGTTGTTCAAAATAGCCGTTTGACCGCTGTACCGGTCGTTTATAACAAAGTTGGAGTCATTATTTACAACGTACATATGCGGTTGCCTCTTCCGCCCCACACCGGATATATTTGAAAGGAACACACCGACGGAATTTTTCTGAAACTCTGACGTTAGGATAATCATAATATTATTTTCAAGGCAGCGTTACCTGTTTCAAATATATCCGGATTGGTGTCGGAAGAATATATTTTTCTTCCTTTTTTGGCCAAACCAGAGAAGCACAAAGGAATGCGTTTTGAAGTTTATCCGGATTGGTTTGAATCTATATCATTGCATACGACTTTATGAAATTCATCTGTTTTCAAATTTATCCGCAATATTGTGGATGGAACCTTAGAAATACAAAATATTTGTTAGTTTGCTATAAAAGATTTAGATAAGTTTTTCTTGCAATTTTCGATAATAGCCTTTTATAACAATGCAAATTTATACATAATAAAGATATATTAAGAGAATGGGAATTTGATATTCCAGGAAATTTTGAAATAAGAATAAGGACTGACAGCTTTAGATCTTTAACGGACAAGTATAAATTTTGTTTCATATCTACTCGATTTTCGTGTGTTTATACCAAAGGAACCCGTTAGTGCCGCGACTATTGGGCTATTAAAACCCTGCCGCCGATGGTGAACAAAGCCTTTCTGAATTATAACTGAATTAATCATGATAATCTGTCGATCATCAACACTCTAAGACTGTTATTTACGGGCTTTGAATGACTTTAAGGATAAAACGCTGCTGCTAGTCTGTTGTACATCAGTAGCGGCCTAGGTTACGGGTTGCGTTATCTTAAAGCATTTTTCCTTGAACTTATTGTTTGAAAAATTTGTATTGTAAGACATATTAAACTTAAAATTTTGAACGTAAATTGAATTAAACCCTGAACAGAACTTCTAGACTGTGTTTTGTGAGTTTATGGTATCTCCTACGGATGACAAGGTGGAAATCAAGGTTTTCGAGGAAGGAAATGATATTGCGTAATTCGGAATCCTGAAACCGAAATTTTCAGCCCTGAAATTCGGATTGCGACATTCCAGATACTTCTGGAATGATTTTGTAATCCGAAATTCTCAGCTCGAAGTGCATGTGCAATTCTATCAATGAATGTAATGGAATTGAACCCAATGTAATATCTCTCACCAAGTTGCCTCTGTTTTTCTTTTACGTCATATTTACTTTAACCGCTGACCAAAGAAATGGAATTAGCTGCCATTCTATAACGCATTTATTTGCGCGCGTTTTGAGCTCTGTAGATCGTTATCGCTCACATGGTCAGCGCCGATGCAAATTTCTTGGAACAAAGGACGTTTTTTACGTTAGAAAAGAGTTAAATTCCACATGATTTTTTTCTGTGCACTAACATGGGCGCCATTTCATTGTTTTGTACACCAATATGGCCGCTGTAACGTCGTGTGAAAACGATCTAAAACGGACTAAAAAAGGCAATATTCCCCTAGGTTGTAAGTTTCACAACTAATTTAGGTGAAACAGTTTATATTTTATTTTATTTTTATTCCTATAAGCATGGCGCTTTGATCTAAATATAAATTATTGATTTTAATTTTACAAACAATGTCAACCCTAACAGTAACCGATATGCTAACGAAACAATAACAAGTAATATTTCCTTAAGTTTCTAGTTTCACAACTAACTTAGCTAAAGACAGTTTTTATTCTGTAAGCACTTGATCATGAACAACAACATCTAAACGCATCGAAGCAGAAACACTAAACATTAATCGGACACAGTAACTAGCAGCAAGCTAATGGCTATTTAAAAAGTTCGACAAAAGGCGTGAGAGCCACTTATTTCCATTGTCTACGTGAAGGCCATTTACTTGGAGGCCTGTTGATTAGGTTTTGACCACATTTGCCCTTTGCGTGCCCTTTTACATTTATACCTGAGTTATCCAGTAGAGGAACCTTAGGCCTTTGGCATCCGCCCAATGGACACTCCGAGAGACTCTTGGGACAGGCTCCAACCCAAGGTTACCCCTTAGTCAGGCTTCTTCCTCAGAGATCAGGGCTGAGGTTGTTGAAGCCTGGTTTGCGGTAATTCTTGGTTAACAACAAGGATACATGCCAGAGCATATAGGTTCATAAGCCTGTGTTTGCGGTTATTGTCTGTCAAACAACTTGACCTTTTAGTATTTTTCAGAGTTCCCAAAAACATTTCGGTCCCGAAAAACTATTTTTAGTGCACAAAGCTCATTAGAAGAAATTCGATAATAAATTCAAATGTAAAAAACTTTACAAGTTTGAGAAATAATTTGGCCTTTTTTACACAGCTTGAAACTCCCAAGGATCGTTAAAAAATGAGAGAGAGCGCACTTTCCAGAGGCCCGTCTGGAAAGCTGAGGTTGTTTACATTCAAGATCAAGGTTTCAATAGTTTTGCAACAATTATAATAACACTATCAGTGAACGGGGCAAATGAAAAGGTTTGTTAGCTTGGAGCCGTACTGTTATTATTTAGATTTTGATTTAAATATCTGCTTTCCGGCCCCAAATAGTTACCGGACCACAGGTCCCAAAACTCTTCGGGAGATTTGAGAAAATTAGGGCCTGATCTGTTACCCATGCATTGCCAAAATTCAAAATTTGGCGTTCATTTCACTAATTATAGTAATCCTTTGAAGGAATTATGCTCAGTCTCTCTCTATTTTCTAAAAGCTCACCACTGTATTCATGTTGGTTGAAGTTTATCTTGTCTGTTCCTCTTTCCTAAGCGCGTCAAATTTTGCACATTATAAGGCAGCTCTGAACCAATCTTTCTGATGGAGGAAACACCAGGAATAGAGCTTAACTGATTTCCAATGATAGCGAAGCCATCAAACGGACTGACTACTGTTTGAAGATCCTGTAGTCTCTGTTTTCCCTCTGTCTTTACAATGTGTTCTACTTTAGCTCTGCATTCTTCGCAAAGTTCTTCTACTTCGTTTTTTAAGAGGACTGCCTTGTCCGAATCCTTTTCTTCTTCTTGCATTTCATATTCGTCTTTTGTCATGCAAAACGAAAAAAGAGGGTTATAAGTTCTTATAAAAGTTTTGCATTTTTTCCCTTTGCCCTTCTCCTCCCATTTCTTCTGTTGTCGATCTCGGCATAACGAGCCACACCTTCGAGACCAACACTCGTGTGTTGCCGGATAGCCGAAACAGCTTGGTCATTTGACGTGGCGTCAGTTCCATTCATGAGATCCAAAATTCAAGCACCTTTTCTGACAAGCATTGGAACTTGGACAGTTCTTAGAAACACTATCAAAGGATTTCAGCATTATTTAAATTATTATTTTTGTCTTTAAGACGAACCTTTTTATTACTTTAGCAGTTATGTTTAGTAATTAAAATTTCTTAAATTTCATTTGAAAACTGCCATTAGTTTTCATTAACGTTCTGTTCTTCTCCACCGGCGGGGCATGCTCACGGAAACTTCATGTACTCTAGCCTCCCCGCAGACGTCCTGTGGGGTTTGTTTTTGTTTGTCACGCATTCATTTCTCCCCACATGAATGCGTGACAAGCAAAAACAAACCCCACGGGACGTCTGCGGGTAGGCTACATGTACTCACCATTGACTTTGTTTATGCGTTCCATTCTAGGCTTGTAGTAGAAATATTCCCACAGGAGGCCACCGCTTACAAGAACAGCAAACAAAACAAGAAGAATGATGAGAAAATCGTAATCATCAAACAAACTAGAAGATTCTTTCGTGTTTTGTTCCTTGGAAACTTCGTCGGATAATATCTGCTGGAAAGAAAAACAAAGAAAACGACTGTAACGGCGGAACCAATTGTTATCAAATTTACTGAAAAGGTCAAAAAATATTACATAAGAAACCCAAAAAAGTTATGGGCAGCGAATTTGCACAAATTACATTCAAGAAGAATTAAAGAAGACATGGTTAAGCCGGTTATGTTTGAAATATATGTTTTTTTTTAAATTATTTTTCTATTCAAATTTGGAGTTTGGACTGGGCCACCGAGAAGCCCTGTAGCGAGCTTGTGTTAGCTCAGATCAGTTGTCGTTTAGGTAGAGCTGGAGAAAAAATGGCGGAAAATTTCGCACGTTTTGTTGAAATGATCGTCAAGAAGGAATTGCCAAACATAGAAAAGGCAGCCAACAAATGTCATTTGAAGAATCTTTACTAAACAAACCATCCCTTTACACTCTCAATTTGCCGAAGAACAGAGCAATTTTAATTGCTAAAAGACGGGAACTTAACGTCCATCGAGGTATTAAAGTTTGAAAGTGTGAATTATTTTGAATCAATAACAAAACAATTATTGGATTCGGCATTCGTTGATCTGGAGAAATATGCAGGTCATACGAAAGCTGAATTCAATAACTTCTTATTATTATCGTTATTTAAAAAAAGTACATTACAGACCTTTAAAGCTTGCAGTTCAAATTCCTTGCTTTGAACAATGTCTTGAACGCATTTCTTCATAGTTTCACAGACCGTTAAGTTGTAAGGAGGTCGGACGTACAGCCCGATGTAGTAATCGTAATCCAGGGTTCGTCCAATTTCCAGTGAATCCTTTCTGAATTTCCCCATATTCGATACAGCCACGTGTCTATCTAACAGTAGACCCTTCACAACTGTCCCCCCATTTAGAGATGCAGTCATGTCTTCAACGTTTTTGAATGCTGTAACAAATCAAAACACGAGTTACGTTTAGACGTTTAGCATGTTTTATTATTGGGTTACCTGTGGCAAAGACCAAGTTAAGAATGAGTGGCGTCGTCTGTGCAGACAAAATGACGGACGGATCACGCTTCCCATCCCCCCATAAGATTGGGCACCTTACTTACTTGCATGAAGGTATTAGTCCTATATTTACTTTTACTTTTGAGAGGAGAGGACTGGTCGTTTCACATATAAACAAGAAAAAAGGTACAATCAATTCCACCAATATCAATAAAAAATATAAAAGAACTAAGTTACCATTTTGAAACCAGAAACTTTTGGTATTTCTTAAAACTCGCAAAGCAAATTAAGTTTTAGCTCCGTTTCAACAAACTATCCAGGTGAATACATTTACATTCGACGAGGCAGTAGCCCAATGTATCCCATTTTGGGGGTCTTGTTCTGGTATAAACTGCGTACGATCAAGCTTGCAAAACGTCGGAGCAAAAAGCATCCTTCATTAAACAATTATTGGATGAGGCTAAGTTGACTATGATATGAAGAATTATGCAGAAAACATCCTCCGATATATCTCCTATAATTCTCCATATTGTACGAAAGCCGAATTCGATGATCGTTTTAATGTTTAATTTATTTGAAATATTTCCAAGCTCAAAAAACACTTGTCTCAAAAGTCCCCGTCTTCAAAACACTTGGTTTTCACTTGCCATATAGAAGTAGTCAGCGAGAGGTATTTTTGTCTCTTCAATTTCATTGATACCGGCGAACATCTTCCAAATTTGGCGAAAGTTAGCAAGTTACAAAGAA
Source organism: Porites divaricata (assembly GCA_038088405.1). Lineage (NCBI taxonomy): Eukaryota > Metazoa > Cnidaria > Anthozoa > Scleractinia > Poritidae > Porites > Porites divaricata. Next base: position 793,247 of record JBBMOI010000019.1, on the reverse strand, counting down.
TTTGGCAGGAGATTGTAAAGCCAATCAGGAACGAAAAAATATTTTGAATGAATATAACGATTATAAAAATACCACTGCAGCGATTATGTGGTTGATCAAACCCTACCGTGCTTTTTTTCCCTATACTGTACTGGCTGCAGGGGTAAGTTTCTTCATTGTACTTTACTGTAAGTATATGCTGGAGTTATATGTTTAAGTTTTCTCGGTTTTCGGACTTATGTAATTTTCTTGTAATTCAAACTAGAAACGCGTGGGTCACTTTACGACTACGAGTCACTGGTTGCTAAGTAGCTTAGGGTGATATCTGACTGGAGATATCTAGAGAGAAAAGTTTTCTCTGAAGAACAATGGTCATTATTTTAAATGAGGCTCCAAAGTTTCCCACAGAGATATTAAACAGTATTGTTATGAGGCTTTATAAGCTAAGGCTTTTGAAAAAATAATGTACAATGTTTAAACAGGTGGAATAATTTCGAGAATTTCTATACAATGGTTTATTTCAAAATGTTTAGGCTATTTTTGTACTTTTTGTTTGTTTTGCAAACTTACCAACATATTTTGATCCCTCTGACACTGCAGCATGCTTCGCCAAACTTCCATTTAATACAGCAACCTACTCATATAAAAAAAAAAATCGCAAGTTTTAAAATTTCATTGCCGAATTTTCTAAAAGCTCAGTAATAAGGCTTCCGATATACCTTGTCACTGAAATTAAGCTTGTTTCACTAAAATCTATAAACAAAAACGGGAAAGACTTAATAGAAAGTGTTATCAAATCAGAGAACAGAGTTAAGAATTGACAAAATTTCTTGTTGATATAATTAAAGCTTCCGAGCAACATCACAGACCTATTGTTGGTTTCCACATGACGTCACTAAAAATTCAAACTACAAAACTATCCATCCTACCGAGATTTTGCTTTCGCGATGTATTAGAGCAGCTGAAAACTAATTTTTATACAAATTTTCGCTTCAAAAGGGTTCTTGGTTTTGTGATAGAGTACGCTGAATTTCTAAGCTTTTGAGTTACGCGGCATTTACAGGACGGCCAAGAGAGCTGTCATGTAGGTTAAAAAAATGACTTATTTCAGGGAATTTTGCTATCTAAACAGTTCATGTATTAGAAAAAGTATTAATTTAATGTTTATGAGTTCCTCGAAGAATAAATTCACGCTCTTGTGGCAAAACTCGGTAACAGATGTTTCTGTTGGTTTCCGTACGCCATGTTGGTGCTCATCTGGATGGTTACCAGAATGCCTTCTCCATGCAAATCTCTATAAATTTGGGTAAAACGTTTATCTCGTATACGAAATATTCCTCTGACCTGAAATTTGGTGAGGGCCTTTACATATTTACCCTCTTTCATTTCCCAGATTCTGGACATTATCTATTGAACGGTTTTGATTTTTATTTTGATCTATTTTGAATGGCGTGACACTGAAAACCAGCAATACTGGTTTAAGGCGGAGGTCAGTCCCTGATTTACTTACTGTGCGACCGAACAGATTCAAGTCTTCTTCAATCTCATGAGTCAATGAGCTGGTAAAGTTGGCTGTGAGCACAGAAAATGCCACCATTCCTAATAACATCCACAAGATGCTGAACAACCGAGCTGGGAAGGACTTGGGTGCGGTGTCGCCATAGCTACAACAAATTGACCCAACAAGTTACAGTGATTGTTTATCATTTACATAAATTTTGCGGGAAATGGGGTTGGAAAGTAAATGGAACACGACTTTTTGAGTCTTCCCAAAGGAAAATTTCCGGAAGCAACGGAACATCTGAAAAGATAGTCCTATTTTTCCGGATGGAATATCCCAAACGGAAATCCGTGTTCATGATTTCTTCAAAGCCATCTTTGATACCAGTTTCAGGCCTTCGCGGTCGTTTTCCGGTAAATGGAACTGATTCGTACAAAATGGAAAACGCGATTCCGGAGAGAAATTTACCAGTCCTGAATTTTGCGAACCAGTTGCCCAAACCGTGGACCGACCGGTTAGCTCATGTAAATGGTAGACAACCAGTGTTTGTTCAAAGAGGCCTGTCACGTACCTCAGTAACATTTATCGCATTCATCGCATATTTAAGGTCCGGAAGATGTTTGAAACATTGGATTATGCCAACTTAATTCCATACATTTGTCCTTATCGATATTTGTTTATCTATCACTCGTTTCGGGTAAATTGAGAGAAGAGATGTCACAGGTTTGGTGGCCCTCACACTTTTCACAAGTAATTGAACTTTTACTTACCCAACAGTTGTCATGGTAACGAATGCCCACCAGAATCCTTGATAAGCACCTTGTATAAAGGATGGCGGAAAATCTATCGGATTCTTACGCCGATCCTGCAAAAAAATGGACACAATATCTCGATGTATTGCACTGACAATACTTTTGTCAGCGGAGATCAAGCTGGCCGTCGGCTCTCTTTAGCAGCCAGGTAAAGATAATGGCGCTACCAGGAGAACGTATGAGAAACGATTGTAGACAATTCGTCATAACATAAGTACAGAGATTCTAGGTTTTAACAGTTGACTAATGTATCTTTTTCAATCGTCTGCGGTCCTTTTACTAATTTGTTTATTTTTGTTTCTACAAATCCTCGTAGACTCACGGGGTGGCGCTAATCGAGACGGGATTTTCAGGAACGAAATCTTTCCAAGGTTTACAAGAAGATCAGAAAACACCTTAGCTTCTTGACTCTTTAGTACTGAAAGAAATCCTAGCTTTCGACAGTTCCCTGATTATCTGATTGTGGATAGCATAGCAGTGATTACATACCAGTATCCACATAAAGACGCCAGATATAACAGTCAGGATGAGGGTCAAACCAATGATCTGTCCTCCATTAATAAAAGAACGACCAAGTTGTGTCAAAGGTTTCATTACGTTTCTTTTCACAATATAAACTGGTCCTTTAGAGTGATGTACCTTCATGTGACATTGGTCCTTGCTGGCATCGCGGATGTTCTTTTTTATAATGACTGGCATAATAATAGTCGTGTTTTGTGTGGTGTTTGATTGAGGAAGCGCAGAGGGGTTTTGAAAGTCCTGAGTGATACTTTTTGGATTGTTATTTCTCTTGTAATGAATCCCGTTAGATGATTTGATCATTCTTTTTAGAAGTTCAACAAAAAGACCTGATGAAATAAAATAACAAATATTTATGTATAGCAGAAGTTAACTCATTGATCAAAGTGAATCAAGCTGAATGAAGAAATGTGTTAAAATATAGAGAATAGACCGATATTGTGTACCATAAGAAAAATACAAACTGAGAAAATAGGATCTTTGTACCACATGTCCGTTTAACTTAATGAGAAAATTGAGAAGATTGGCTGCTCGTAATTATTGCCAAACTTTTCGTCTTCTTCTTTCTTTATGTCTATCATCATCATCAGCAGCAGCAGCAGCAGTATCGTCATCATCACCATTATTTTTACGGCGTAAATAACTTAGAAACTATGAATTTTTCCCTTTGGTAAGGTCTATCATTGTCAAAAATCCCGGTTTAAAATATATCATTTGCATTTTGCTTCTATGCACAAAGTAATGATATAGCTTGATCTGGTAACACTTACGTGCCTTCATTTCGCGTGACAACTTATTTCGTCAAAATGAGTTTGAGGAATATTTCACTTTTTACGTGCTTTTAACTTGTTTTTTTAAATACTGTTTATTAAGGTTTGTACACACTAACTACCCCAGGAAGCTCCATGAAACGGTATAGCGCTCGTTTAAGTTATCAATATTTTCAATATATAGCATTATATATTGATTTAGAAAGAATATTTGTAATAGTGGGGGGGGGGGGGGGGGAGGGGGGACGAGAGTTCCCAAAGGGTTTGGATTCCAAGCCCTTTTGATCTGGAATTTGACAATAAATTTTAGCCGTTTCAGCTGTAATGAGAAATAAAAGTAACGCGCTTTGTGGAATCAGAGTCTCCTGAGAACAGTATAGTTCAGCCCTGAAAATATGATGCCTGAAATAGCCATGGAAAGGGTTTCCGAATCATACCGCACTTACCCGTCCCCCAAATATTACGGGTGAACTGCACCAGTCGATAGGCACTCGGCATATAAAACATGCCAAATCGCAAACAAATCGTTAAGCGACGCATGTGTTTTTGAAGGATTTAGATCTTTTTTGTCCACTTTTAAGAAACGAAATCTGGCTTAAATTGAGAGTGGTTACAACTTTTTTAGCCGATTGCTGCTCGAAAACGTCTAGAAAATGTTGTTTTAAAAATGATAAGTCAGAGTAAACACATGTGAAGTCAAGTGAAAGATGGCGATGAAGCCTCTTTAGCCGGCTGCAAAGAAACGAAAGAATGTCAGTGCAGTTATACTTAAAGAATGATAAGCATTTCCAGTGTGGAAAAGACAAAACGGTGCTTTTACAAAATTATTACGAAGAATGCCCTGCCTCCAAATAACAAAAGTTTCATCAGTTTGCATTTCATGGAATATTTAAAAGTACTTCACATTGAAATGAATCTGCGTCCCGAATTAATGAGAATTTTAGTAATAGAAATTTTGTCATTCGAGACAAGTCCGAGACGAACGCATTACAGAATCACAATAGGATCCCCGACACCTTTAGTTAGCGTTGACTTCTGACAATTTTTCATTAAAAGTAAACATTTTTAAATGTTTGCTTAAATAAGAGGAGCATTTACTTATGAATTTCTTGAATAAACACTGAAGAAAACTTACCTTGTATTTTTTCAGATGAAGAATTATATACGTAAGGCTTGATGTTGGACCATTCCACTGTAATATGCGTCGTGAACAAGGCCAGCTGGGCACAGTTTTGTGATACTTGGACGTTCTCCGCGGCAAAAGCGGTCGATGTCAGTACATAACACACAAATACAATAGCAGTGTTGAACATGATTTAAAGGAAATATTTAGTGACTTTCTGCTAATCCAGCTCACTGCTCTCCGTTAACAAGTGTCATTAAAAATGAAAGCAAATTTTGGAAAATGAAATCAATATCAATCGGATAGGCTGCCTCAAAAACGTCTTCTCCGAATTTGACGGGAATACGGATTATGCTTATGCATACTTCAGCTACATATCAAGGTAGCTTTGGCCAGGAGTTCTGTTGCCATAGAGAAATATAAGTGCTTTAGCATAACAATCTATTTTAAACCCAGCAAACTAGTTATTTAATAAATCTTTAATAACATTTTCGGTTAAGTTCTAGCCCTCTCGAGACAAGAAAGAATTATCTCAGCCAATTGCAAACAATCTTATCGAGATAAGGAACGCAACTTTTAGCAAAATCAAATTGCGGTGAAGAAACCTTTTTCTCCTTAGAAGAGTGAAAGTGTGATAAGATGAATTTATCTGCCACAAGAAATTCTATATACCATTCTACTCTGCTAAGGCATAATTTGATAAATTTGTAATGACTTGGCGAGCTGCCTTGCCAAAACAATCGGCTCCATGCCAGTTCTCTCTTCTGTGTGCCATTAAATTTTCCTTTGTGTTTTATTCCATTGAAAATCATTATTGGCAAAAAACTAGTCCAAACTGACAAACAACAACAATTTCTTATCTTCTTTGACATATCCTTCAGGTCATTATAACATAATACTTTAATATTTTCTGACTCGTTTCAGTCGCAACCTCTGTGGATTCATGAATTATTTTTCTACGAAATGAGCCCAAACGTCGGCCTACTGACAAAATCTCTTTATATCCAGTGTGCGGGTAGCTATCATAAATACTACAATATTCATTGTAACTGGTTTACAGAATTTATTGGAGTTTCATCCTGCTTGTTTAATAATCATCAGAGGGGGGCCGAAGACTTTATTATAGCTTATTTTGCTACCACAAAACTACGCTGCAAGGAACATATTTTGCTAGCTAGCGTCACTTGGTCTTTATTATAACAAAGTTTCATTGTTATGGAATAAAAAACGCAGCGTGTCAAAACCTGGATTCTACATTTACGAGGAAACTTAATGTCGATATACCCCGAAATTTTTGAGTGAAGTACACTCACATTTCCGCGCGATTGACCCTCGCGCCCGGGGGGGCCCTCGGGTATTTTTTGGGTGGGTATGTGCCGCACGGGACTCCAAATTGGCACCCCGTTCTAAAAAAAAATTCCCCTAAAATTGACACCCCGTTTTAGAAATGGGCCATTTTTTTATACCCCGTTCTAGAATTTGCCCTACAACTGATACCCCGTTCTAGAAATATAAAATACGCCCGCCCTACACGCTAAAACACAGGGTGCAACAAGAGTACAACAGTTTGCTTGTTAACGCATTGAACCGTATTTTTAAAAGCAATCTGTCCTTGAATAATTTCAAATGGCTGCTTACAAAACTGGAGCTTTCGTGCGTTCGAAATGATTATACCCCGTTCTAGACAACGCCTCTGAAATGGATACCCCGTTCTAAAGAATCAGGAGCTTCAAAGTCACGACCCCGTTGGATGGCACATACCCGTATAGGTAATGTATGGGAGTACCGCCCGGGCCCTCGAGAAGGGATATCGCCTTTCCAATCGACCAAAGAGAGACCTTCATATGTTCACGAAAATAAACTGTTTTACCGAAACTATAAGCGATGCTCTACACAGCTACATCCACGAGTTTTGCAATTGGACGAAGTGAATTGAGTTACATGTGCTTAGCGAATAAACGAAACACAGCTGTCATTGTCGTTGAGAACAAACATTCTAATAAAATTTAATCTTTTTTAAAACAAGAGGGTTTTTATCGGAGCTCATATAAATTTGCCTAACATACATGCAGTTTATCCAATCCAGAAGTCTCGTACGACACTAGATATCTGGCTCTTTTGACCCTCCTTCATAAGAGGAACTTTCTATATCTAATTAGCCCGGCCCTTTTTTCCATCATGCGCACCAAGATAAAATAATCTCTTGAACACATAGATAAATCATTTCGATATTTTTTGCTCTGGTATAATGGGTCAGTCATTTCTAAATTGCTCATTCTCGTCGGGCATTGTCAAGCGTTTGCTTAGTTGTCAGTTTCCTATGGTGAGGCTTTTATCAGCAATGCTGTCCTAAAACGGCAGAATTTCATTTCTTCTGGCATCTCATTAAAGACAACTCTAACAAGTAAAGTATTTTCTCCTTATTTATTTTTATCTTTTTTCCAAAGCCCCTTTAGCTGGTCCCTAAGTCCTTTTCCTCGCGCAGTAGCTTGCTCTTCTGCAGTCTCGCGTGTCCTCTCGCGTGTACCCAGAGTCTTCTGGCGTTTTGGTCAGCGGGTCGATGCCAGGGGACAAGATTGAATCTTCTCTAAAAAATCTTCTACAGTGGACGGACGTGCTCACGCTTTCCTCTCTCTTTTTTTAAACATGAGGCAATGATGATATTTTAATCAATAAAGCGAATTTTTGAGTTATCGAATCCTTTTTTCATAATCTTGTGCTTATGTACCCTTTACCTGTCATGTGCCACAGGAATGTATGAAGTGTCAATTGTAAAATTCTGGACGGTCAACTGAGACGTTATTCTCCTATTTAAATCTGAAGTAAGAGGACAATTCTCAGGTGGCGACCGGCCGAGATACTATTACTACTAAAGTTGGTTTGAGTGCGCCAACTACTGCCTAGCGGGTTCCTAACTAAGGTTCAGCAGAAACGTCTTTTGATTTTGCCAAAACCGTCCCAGCATTCTTAACAATAATAGCCTCGCGCTAAGCGCTCGGTCAATATTGATAAGAAGCCCTCGCAGCTCAGATACTATCCTTTATGTACAAAGCTTTCAAAACTATCAGTTTTTGGCTTATCATGATCTAGTTAAAGCCACGCGTACTCACACCTTTTGAGTATTTTAGTTCTCAATTAACAGTCTAGCGTTATGAAGTTATTCTTCTATAAAACAATTTTCATTGGTTATAAAAATATGTCCACTTACCTCTTGCATTTTTTGTTTGCTTAATTCCCTAAGACGGCTGCATTTAATTTCCTTTTGAATGCTGTATACCTTTAATTGTCTAGCATAAGTAGGGCTGCATTCAGTAGGCTAGCCTGGACTTGTGACATGTGAATCGCCATTTACTCTACCCTGCGATCAGAGGTTTCTCTCTTGCATGGCTTTTAGTGTTTGCGAAGTCGTTCGCGTCGCTTGTCAGTCGTGTAGTTGTGTTTTTTTTTTTTTTTCATACCGACCCAACGCTAAAAGCCATGCAGAGAAAAACTGAACCGATACCATTTTTATTGAAATCGACAGAAAAAGAGATGCTTGTTGTGGTGGGCGGTGCTGATCTATAGAAGATGGTGGAAGATTTCACCCGTTATGCGCTGAAAAACATAGCGGGAATAGACAAAAATGCCATATGACGGATGACAACTGCTATGTCACGAATATCTGCTCGAATTAACATTCCGTTTATGTTAATCAGAAACCTGCGGCAGCTAAATTTTTTTTTTTTTTTTTATGTTGTTGAAAATTCTCTAACTATAAACCGTTCAAGCCAGCACGGAGAGCTTTCAATTCTCCTTGCTTCGATAGAGAAGCGCACATTTTGAAGAAAAAATGGTAAACCAGTCAAAAACTAGGCAATGAAAATAATATGCTGACTACTACCGTGAACTTGATCGATTAAAAACATAGACTGAGCTGACTAGCTATTAATTGCTGTAAATATCTTGTTTGGCCTTTCTATTTCAGCGTGAACAAATTAAAAAGGGAGTGGATTGCGTGGAATGAAACAATTAACTGTTTGATTAATGCGATCATCATTCCAAATATCAAGGTGAGCCGCAAGAGGACGCTGGTATTGCCCAGCGTTGTTCTTCGCATCACTTCTCGTCACCAGATTTCTGTGTGTCCTGTAATGCGTTGTCAGTGTTGAGTGGCGATTGAACGCTTTCTTGCAGATTTGGCAAACAAAAGGTCGTCGATTGGTGTGAATAATCTTATGACGACACAAAGTGCTTGACAATCGAAAACCTTTGCCACAGGTCAGACACACAAACGGTCTTTCACTTGTGTGCTGTGGCAGTTTCATATGTCTAGCAAACATGTGTTGAGTTTTGAAGACTTTCCCACATTGATGACACTTGTAGTTAAGACTTTTGTCGTCTTTAGGAACAAGGCATAAATTGTTACGACTAGGTAGGTCGATACGGGACGAGGTTTCGTTGAAAATGATCTTGCCTTGACCACTCATTTTATCAGCAGATGAGAATTCCAGAATCTTATCAATTGAAAAAGATAATAGCGTGGTATGACAATCATTTCGCGGGATTCCTCTACATTCCTTACCCTGATCATCTGACAAACATGTATTACAGCTTGATTGTCTTTCTCTCGTGGCTTCTTTTGTTTCCTGATTGGAGGCCTCAAGATTTTTCTTCTCTTCTCCTATAAATGCAAGAAATCCAAAACAGATGGTCATTTCAAGGCGAACTAAACTGGGATAAGCTATCCTTCTCTTGCAAGCTAAGAACTGTTTGGTGCGGTTACGTTTAACGACATATACAAGGAACAGAGACTACCTCCAATTGATTTAGGTCGAGTTCAATACACTGTATTTTAGAATTTGTATAATTGAACTGATTAACTCTAGTCAGCGGAGTTCACTTATCTCAGGGCGTTCGTTACACCACCTCAGCCTTGGTTGGCCTAATACCGCGTTTCGCTGTTTCCTCCCGGAATAAATTTGCAACAATCTGCCAGCTGTACATGCCACCATAATATCTTTAATGGAACTAACCCGCCTCAAAATTGCTAAGAGCTGACCAGAGTCTTTATATTATAACAAATCAAATTTCTTACCAGAAGCTTTGGATGAACGTGAATCACGTCTAGTCAGGCGTCTTCTGATTGTAAATGAACGAGGCATTGTTCCCTTTTTTCCAGGATGAAGTAATGGGCGGAAAGATCGTTAATGATAGAGCAACTGGGTCAGAACTGTTCAGTAAAATTTCAGGATATAGATAAAAATTCAACGTGACCCTATCTTTATACTGACGGACATGAAAACACCTGTTTATAAAAACGCAATTTTCTTAGTAATGCCACTGAGATCCACCTGCTTTGTGGTTGGATTTTGCAATCTTCAACCCTTACCCTTTGTTCGTGTAATTCTTCACCCTATCAGATGCCATCAGTGAATGGAATCCTTTAATTTAAACGACTCAACATTATATTCGGCGTTTGTTTTCAGACTCTTAGATTTTTCTCTGTCTGACGATCGTGACACGCAAGAATAAAACATCTTTCCCACGATATGCAAAAGGTGCCCACTTCACTTTTCAACAACAAAAAAAAAAAGCCGTGGTCATTCGCTTTAAGCGGGAGTTTTATTAAGAAAATGTATTTAAAATGTTAAAATACTTAAAAGAGGGCGTTGCTCACTCCTACATTAAATAATGTAGCGATTACTTGGATCAGTGTTTCATGACATAACATACATTTTATAATTAATTAAACCTTTTGAACTATTAAAAAGGATATTCAAAGTGTAGTCTCAAAGTTTCGCAAATACAAGTTACAGGTGGCATACACGGAGTCAGGTATTTATTTCAGACTGTTTTAGGTTGTGAAACTCGTTGACGTATTTAGTTGGCAGTACATCAACGTGTTTTATTGTGACTAAAAAAATTTCCCTTTCCAAAAATAAGGACTCATTCACGTCCGTGCATGAGAGTTTGCAATCTCCTACTGTCTTCTTTTTGGGTGGCATTGCCGTAAAGGACCATTTTGTCAACATATCCAAGATAGATGATACTGGAGAACGACATCCTTAATTATCATCTACACCGAAAATCAGTGATTTTCAATGCCGTTAACGTTATTCGATTATACCGGCTCGGGCGAGTTGTCTTCCCCTAACACTGAACAGCTCCTGTACTTATTACAACCGTTGGCTTTGATATGTTTGTTTTGTTTAATTTCTTTTGTTTTTCAGAAAATTGGTCAGGCCGCCTTCAGCAGCTTCCTTGAAGCTTGAGGAATTCGAATTTAACAAAAGGGATTGTTTTAAGGGTGCCGAGATTTCACAAAAAGAAACATTTGGGCATCTGGTTTGTATTCGCCCCACTGTGACCCATTTTTATGCCATAAGTCAGGCTCATCTGATATCCCAGACTTAACTCTCACTCTGTGAGCAACACAAGAAGGGGATAGAAAGGATAACTGACCCGCTATAAAATATTTATTTACCGTGTATCAATTAGATACCATTCTATATTTAAAGACAAGGATTTAAGCACATACCAGACCACAAATGCGTCACAAGCATTACTGAAACCTGTTTTCCTGTACGATCCCCTGCAATTTCTTTTGTGTTATTCATATCGGGGCAGAAGTTTACGTGGTAACCAAGCATTCATTGCGAAAGTTAGAGTTGATTTTACTTAAAGCTCCCCTGGGTGGGTTAAAATAACGCAGGTAGTTCAGTTCCCGCTTAACGAAAGAAACGTTTTACAGGTACCAGAGCAGATTGCCACTTGTTATACCTTAGTTGCCATGGTAATTACGAACGAAATCTTATATGACTTTTACTTGCAGCTGAGTTTCTTTGAAATTTCAACCGTGGTTCGTCAATGATGCCTGAGGAAACACTCGATATTTCGAAATTCCACGCCGTTTTGGGTATCGCGGAGCAGGAATGAGAGTTTCTAGATTAGTGTTAATAAAACCGTCGATTGCAATGCAAAATTTGTTTTTCTTAACCTCATCCAAAAAACATTAGGATTATCTGATCACTGTAGAAAATCCTTAAGTTGAGAAGCTAAAAACGTTGGCAGATAAGAATATCAGCGTAATGAAAAGACAGCCGCCAAAAAAGAGTAAGACAAAAACAAGCAAACTGAAGCCTGGTTTCCAATTTTTTGTCGTAGCTACAATGATTTCCATGAGCTGCCAACGCTGAACTTTTTTGAAGCATTCAGTCCGTGATTTTACCGACCACAGGGACGCGAAATGATTGCGTAGAAGCAAAAATAAGTGAAAGAAACTTCATATGTAACGGGACTCTGAAGAATTCATGGCTGCTTTATCTTCCTCCGAAATTTTCCCTATTTGAATGCAGCTGTTCAATTTACTGTTAATCGCCAGTCATTCGCCGATCATTCATACATGTCCGAAAAATCGTGATCTATTTACGGCTGTCGCTTGAGATAGTCGTGCCTTTCCGTTATAACCTTTTAAAGATTTTTTTCCTCGCTAGCTGTTTTGTAAGAGGGACAAACAACTAAAGAAGAACATCCACCTGAAGACGGAACACAAATTTCTTAAAGAAAATTTAATGCCAAATGCAAAATTACTTTTTACAATAACGAATAATCGTGCTGCTGCAAAACCCTACAGGATTAAACTGTACAAAAACTATACACACTTAGTTGTCCGTATGGTCATACAGGTGTCATCCAGGATGTTGGCCTCCGTCGTGCAAACTAAAGGAAACTGCCAGAGGCCAGAATGATTTTCCACAGCGTCTGTGCACACTCTATCAACGTGTGACGAATGCAGACCAATACTAGTACTGTACCTCCTCTTTACGCGCGCCTATGTAAACTATCTATATTTCAACGTAAATTTAGCGCTCGCAAGCAGAAGACTTTGAGGAGCTTTTGTATTGCTACTGTTTTACAGAAAGTCTTCCATGTCCTCAATATCCACCATATCATTTACTGTAAAACTGGTTTGTGCCTTTGTTGGAGGTTGCTGCCTGGGTAAGCGTGACGCTCTGCACCAGGTGGAGGGTACCTCTTCCTTGTCATCAAGCTTTCGAAACCGAGAATTCCCGAAGATCTCCAGGATCCTTTTGGGAGTTTTAGGACTATTAACCTTGCGCTGGACCAAAAACTCTTCCTGCTCAGCATCTGTTAAGTCCTCATTGTCTATAGAGTTTAGCATATAACAGGATAGTATTATTACATTAAATGTTAAGATGAACACAAAATGAAGCGCTGTTGTTTTCTCCTTCCTAGAAAACTGGTGGTTGTCATGATCGCCGCTAGAAAATATTTAACAATTATTCCTCGAGCCCGAATTGGCTCTGAGTCAATAGCCCATGAGGCCGAAGGCCGAGTGGGCTTTTGACTCAGAGGCCATGAGGGCTAGTTGAATAATTGTTTTAGTAAAATCCAACTAGTTGGTCAAAAATATCGCGAATAAAAAAAGTTTAGCTAGTTAAAGCTAGTCTTTAATCCTTTTTTTCCACCAAAAAGCCCGCGCTTTTCGCTACTCAGAGTAGGCTATAACATACACCCTCGCAGTAGCTCAACCAATCAGAACGCAGCATTGATAATAGACCACTAGTTGGATTTTACTAAATATTATATATCATAATCGTCATAATTATTTTCCATAAATGGTTTTTTCCACGTCATTTAGCCGACTGATAACACGAAATAGTATCAGCCATTGTGGGGAATATACTCAAATAGTTACCACAGTTCCGGAAAAGCCAGAACACTAAATCGGCAGCTGACCCACTATCCAGATAGCTTGTGTAACGGGACCCACTATATAGCTTGTGTAACGGCTCAGGAGCCGCTTCCCGCTAGCCGATTTCCCCCCTTTTCCCCGCCAAGAAGCCTGGTTTCGCTGGTCTCAGGCTACAAGCCAAGGAAAAAGTCGCTCCTCATTAGCTCGGTACTTATATTCAGTATACTTATGAGAAAGAGTAAAGAACACGAAGAGATAATTTGCAATACCACCACGACACAATCTAAACATACCTTCACTGGAAGAATCTGTCACGTTAATTTTGCCAGAATTTCTCCATATAACGCCGAGGCAATATCCTTCCCCTCCCCTCCCTTGAGGGCGTTCATTTGGAAGTGGGCCCCAGTGAGCTGGGTAATGGGGCATTTTGGCCGTTACCGGTCGTTCGAGGATTTGTTTGATCACTTCCGGTTCTTCCTCGTCGTCCCAGCCTTCAAAGTCGTTCTCCATTTCTTGCTGTTTCATCTGTTTGAGTTTTTGCTTCGCAAGAAAATCTTCTACCATTTGCCTCTTATGCGTTTTGATGGAAGGTAGGCAAGCTTTGCCTCCATTAAAGGTCGCTTTACTAACGCTGTTATCAGTAGATAAACCTTCTGCACTATTTGCAAGTACGATGGATTGCTGCAGATCCTTTGACAGTTTCATGAAACCCCTAGCTGGGATATATAATAAAGAGCGTGGGCAATCGGTAGCACTGCTTGGAGTCTTTTCTAGAACAACTTGCTTCTGATTCTTGAAATCGTGTATCGAAGGCAGAGCTCTGATGGAACTTCCCGTGTTTTGTGCCGAGGAATTGCTCCATTCGAGCGGACCAACCTCTCTTTGTCTAATGTCCATTTTCGAAAGTCTCTGACTCTCAGGAACGCGTATCATAGGCAATTTACCAATCTCAGTACAACCCACAACTTCTCGTTTTACATTAAATGTTGTTGGATTCTGAATTTTGGAATCGTCAGATACTACTCTTTGCCTGCATTCTTTCTTGCGATCTATTGCATCAATCTGTTTGTTGTCATGCTGTCCACTTTCATCTAGTTTTAAAGAGTCATCCTCACTCTTTACTAGGTTTTTAGACATTTTTTTAAATCTCCTTTTCGTAGGGAACGGCTGGGAATAATCATCTGTTACCAACGGAGGTAGGTCAGGAAGCCCACTTTTCCTCTCTAGTTCTTCATATTTACCAAACATATCCGAATCCTCTGAAAAATTCGCATTGTCTTTACGGGTAAAAATAGAGTCCTCTACTCTGTCTTGCTCTTTAGGTTGTGTTTTCTGTGAATCATTGTCATTTTCTTCTAAGGACAGGTCTTCCAAGGTTTCTTTGTAAAAACCATTGTTCACTGGAAACATACGGGTGACTTCATTTTCTGGTGAAGTAGCTCTATTGTTCAAACTCTTATCCCTCGTTGTTTCAGCTTTTTCCCAAGCCTTCAGCCGTGAAGTTCCCCGCTTATAATCTTCTCCATCGGTAAGCGCAGTTTTACTACTAATCATTATTCCTTGTTTTTCTCCTTTGTCCAAAGCGTGAGTTGCCTCATCCATACCCATATTTGCATAAGGCCCAATTGTCTCACTGCAAGCCTGTTTCTGAATCTTTTTGTCCTTCTGCACCAAGGCTTGCCCCCTTGGTGAAATTTTCTCGGCGTCACTGGCCAGGTAATCCAACGGCGCTGGGGCTACTTTATTACCGTGCCTCTTTATCCACTTTCCAAGAGCTGTACCTGGCCTCAGCCCTCCTTTTCCATTCTTCATTGTTCCACTTTCTCCTTTTTCATTGACAAACCTATTGTTATGTTCATAATAGATCTTCATTCCTTGTACTGGAACAGTTTGCTCTTTCGTGTTTTTAAGTTGCTCTCCTTGGCAAATCGCGTACTCCTTGCGGCTTCCATCTTTGCCATTTTTTGACTTCAACTTAACTATAGGCACCTTCGGACGGGACTTCCTCCCCTTACTGTTGCTGATGGCTTCTTCTTTCGGCTCGGGCTCTATAGTAGATGTCTTAGCTTTCTCTTTAACAGCAGTAGTCTTCCTAAATGACATTCCTTGAAACACAGATAGTTGATTTACTTCAACAAATGACTTTCCCGACTTAGAAAAAATATCTGGAAGATTGGCTTTGTTTGTCAAAACTTTACTTTGCTTTAAGCCCTTACGATCCTTGATCTGATTCTTGTGCTGTTTACCTGGTGACAGCACCCTACTGCCGAGCAAACTTGGTAAATTGGCTTTGTTTTTGGAATCACCTTCCATCTTGCCATCCACACATGCTGGCGTGTCTTTCCCAACAGCTTCGCTGAGATCATCATGAAGAGTTCCACTTGACATAGGAAGAACAACTGGAGGCAAAACAGCAGCACTACTCAGTCCACCATCAAAGCTCATATTCGCTGATCGTTTCGAAGGTCCATATCTGAGAGGTTCGATTTCGCGTACCTCCCCTCGGAGTGTATCCAATCCTTGCTCGGTAAAAGCACAAGCCTTTGTTCTGTTCATGTTGTTCTCGCCTGAGAGTGCGGTATCCTCGAGACCTCCATTAGCAGAGTTGAATCCGCTGTCAAAAGAATCTTTCCGGAAGCTGGCAGAAGCTCTCGGAAAAGAATCATTTAATACTCTACCACTCGAACCTCCAGTTCTGTTAGAGTTTCTATTTCTTCTAGATGGTGCCACGGCATTTTGTATAAAACCAATAAAAGTAACAATTTTATCCATACCTGGTTTAAACACTTTGCAAACTTAGACACGGGTCATGACCACGCTAGTTTGCGCAAAAATTTCTTTTCCTTATATGCTCGAATTGTCTTCTTACATCATAATGAGTTTAACGTGCGTACTATTCTCATAGCAATTTCGGTAACTGATAAATTGACTTTAGAATATTAGAAACTAACTCGACAACATCGGTTAAAAGTAACAAGCGAAATATAGTAAGTAAGGTGGTTTTCCTTCTCGTGCAAAAAAAAAAAAAAAGCTGGAAAACAGTAAGTTTGAGACGGATGACAATTTTCGTCAGAGAATTCGTTTGCGCGAACAAGTAATGCCCGGTCCCAGCTTTCCTAGATATTCCTTTCAAGATGCGTTCAAGTTTTCAATACATATAAAGGGATCATGATCTCTTGTGCATACCTAATAGTAATTCGGCTACTAAGTATGCCAGCTCCTGCATATGCGCACAAAAAAGGAAAGAAGGTCAAAATAACAATTAAATAAAACAGAAAGTAGACAGCTCCAGATCAATGATTTGTTGTGAACAAAAGTGCGATCAATCAGTTCATTTAAATGGCTGACAGCCATCGACAGTCGGAACTGGTTTCATGATGCGCGCGCTTCTACAGGATGATATGTGCGCATTAAGAATGCCCAAAAATAATTACCACTTAGTACCTTTGCATAAAGTAAGCTGAAATAATAATGCAAACAGTTAAACGTGTGTACTAAAAGAAATAAATGATTATGAAGCGCCATAGTCTCTGTGTAACCAATGTACTGAATGGACGATGTTCAGTGAGCTTGATGCACGAAGCACCTGACCGAGAGATCCATAACGTTGAAAATTTCTTAAGAAATTTGAATAGCGTTGAAACAAAAAACGTAACAACAGCAGCAACAACTTTAAACATTTAATGTGATGAAAAATAATTACACTTTCTCATTCAAGTGACCTTCATAAAAAAAATCTTGACAAAAAAAATGAAATTTAAGGAAGAACAGAGAAATATGCAGGATAGCATGTGGACCCGAGTCAAAGCGAATAAGATAACAGCTGAGTCGGGATTATGGAGAGAATTGTACAGGCCAGCTTGCAGCCATTACCCTTGGGTGGATTCGTTTGCATCATACGCTTATATTGCATATAGCCTTCACGTCTGCCCGTCGGAGTTTCAGAATAAAACACAATTTCAGTTCAGGTATGGGTAATTTGTTATTGTTCAGTTCCATGTTTTCTACCGATAAATTTTGAAAAGAGAAATCTGATTATTTTTCTACAAATTCTTTGCAAAGCCTCCAAATTAAAATTCCAATTTGGTTCTCGTAGCCTTTTCTCTGTAATCAAGAGATAATACTTCTCTTGCCTAAATAGGCTTTTTTCGCCTTTGAGGTTTCAAAGCGGCGCTCTGAAATATAACGAGATGATCACGGGGGTATGTAAATTCCAGCTGGGGGAAATTAAAGTGCTTTGAAACATGCCCAGCTAATTATACCAAAGGATGGATAAATGAAATGAAAGGCCAGTAGTCTAAAATATTATTGCGTTAACAAGAGACGGGTCACAAGTTCACAACTCAAGGTGTTTTTCTGTACGTGTATTGCATCATGCTTACGATGATGATGTTAATTAGGGAGCAATCGTTGATTACGTCCCAGAGGGAGGAGGGGACCAGAGTTTTTCAGAAAATTGTGGTGTGTGAAAAAAATCATAATTGAACCCCCCTTTGGCAATAATAGGTTTTAAAATGCATCCCTCCCCCTCCCCCACTACGTCTCCTAGGCCGAGTTTAAAGATAAGCCGGTTATTTTTTTTTCTCCTTCCTTCGTTGGACTTTGACTTTATAAGCAATGGGATACCGATAGTTTGGTTAGCTGGAGATAGTTGATAGGATCCTGGGGCAAGCTTGGTTATATAGCATTCACTATGGGGCCGGTTACGACTCCCTTTACAGGGCTCAGTTTCAGTCACAAAACGCTATAACTATTTGAAACTTACTATTTACAAGAAAAAAAGAATAACTAATCAACTAATTTAGTATTAGAAGATGAAAGTCATTTTAAGAACATATTTATAAGTCTCTTCTTAAAAGTTCAACATTCTGCTACTTCCTTCATGTCTTTAATTCAAACCTTTTTGTGTTACATTTTTCTATCGTAAAGAGTGTAAATTTTTGACTAAGATAGTATGGTTCTCGACTATTTAGGTACTTACGCATCATGACGGAATCATTTAAAAATAGTTCATCAGCAATAGGAAGCCATCTAAGTGACTATATACAAGTCTTCAAAAATATGATTGTACTTTCTGAGAGAACTACACTGCCGGCAAAGTTCTGAACCATATTGCAGTATAATTAACTTGTTTTAGAGGGGTTGCCCCATATGGTGGAAAAATAAGAAAGTTTAGTGAAAACAAAAGCGTTAATGTTAAAGTAGTGTCTTCCTATCAAGAAGGTACTGTTGATCCCAATTAATCTATGCCAAAAAATCATAATATGATCTATTGTCTATGCATACAATCTGAGACTGTTTTGGTCACGTGTACGTTGGGATGATTCAATTATTACTCCCATATCCTTGCCCACTGATACAGGTTTAATTTCTTTGCCCAGTAATTTCACCGGCGGAAAAGATGGTAGGCTTCTCGTAATCTGCGGGACACCTATACCCGGGAGCTTAGTCTTGTCAGGGTTAATGACGAGGGAGTTTGTACAGCACCATCTTGCTATTGACAAAAAATCCTTATTTAATGCAATAAACAGGACAATTTTACTATAATCCACATAAACTATTGCTTGGGACCGATAGAAGATCATTACGTACAGTGTAAATAGAAACGGTTCGAGAATAGAGCCTTGCGGTACGCAAAAGGCACGGAAGAGGGTCAGAGTTGGAGTTGGTCATGTTAAAACAACTTGGTTTTGTCGTTTTAACAACGAAACCAAGTTTAAACAAGTGAAATAAAATAGTAGTGTTGCAATTTTCTCATTTTGGTCTAGAAAGGTAACAAACTCTAAGATTCTCCTGCCCATTTCGCAGAGCTTGGACATGATGGGAAGAAGAGATATCGAGCGGGTAAAGGATTTCAAGTCACACGGGCGAGTTAGCGCTAATTACTTCGAGAACATGAATCAGCCAATGAATACTTTTCAAATTTTTAAGTCAACCAATCAAAAAAAACATTTATTGACCAAGAAATAACTAGACAATCTGTCAAATCAGCTAACCACTTAAAAATAGCACATCATCTTATCTTAATGAGATCCCCTTGCATTTTCTTCGTGAGATGATTAAAAGACTGAAGAGTATGACGTCATCGGTGTTAATGTATTCCAGGCACTGCAGGTTATATTAATGAGTTCCACCGCCGAAAAAAAAAGGAGTAGCCTGTCCCTACTGTACTACGCCAGAATTGAAATTTAAAAAGAATTAAGCCAAACCTCCAAATTTGTTACACTAGGCTGTTCCGTACATGATGTTTTCTCAGTTGTGTGGATCCAGGAATATGTTTCTCAGTATTTCCATGATAGCATGTCGAACATCTCTCATCTTCCAGGAGTAGATCAGAGGATTGAGAGATGAATTGAGGTAGGTCAGCATTTCAGTATAAAGTTCAAAGTTCGTTAGCACCGTATGTGGTCCAATGCTTAGGTAGATAATCATGCAACACGTGAGTGGCAGACAACAAATCAGAAACAGAACATACACGTAGAATGTACCAACTGCAGCTTTTCTCTCCCTTTCAACATTTCTCATATCTGTTCCAATATTCTGTGCTAGCTGTTCCTGCAAGACATGAATTTGATTGCTGTGGTGACGTACAGTCAAGTAAATCTTGAAATAAAACCAGGCTGTAGTTAGGTAACAAACACTATCAACAGCTATTACAATAAAGGCCTCAACATTCGGAGTCCTTCTGATAAGTATCGTCAGAATCGCACTTAAGATCCAAATGAAGATCACTACAGCAACAACGCGCTTATGAGTCACGAGTTCTTGGTATCTGAGGTGAAGATGAATGGCCAGGAATCTGTCTGCGGCTAGGGCTACAACACCAAAGAATGAGGCATAGGTGAAAAAATATGCCGTGTTTCCCCAAATGTCTGATACAATCTCAGAAGTTGAATTTTGAGCGTTTTCTTGCAAACGCATGACAAGATATGCAACGTACAAAGGCTGAACCAGTAAACCAACACCAAGATCAGATACAGCCAGACTCAAAAGCAATGTTTTTACAGCTCTTGGTATCGTCAATGGTTTTCTCAGAGCGAGTATTGTTACAATGTTAAATGTTATGGCTGTAAAACTGAAGAATCCGTTAAAAAGGCAGTTAGCGATGATTGAAGCTTGCATCATTGCATATATTGCTCATTACCTTTCAGAACTCTGCCTCCAGCACTTCTTCAGTTGTACAACTTCCAAGCTGTTCCATTTCCACGTATGATGTTAACATTTTTCTTTTCTTTACATTTATGTAACCGAAATGAAAGGCCTAATTTCATGACAGACAGTGATGGTTATCGAGAGTTATCTGTATGATGTTACCTGTTATAATCGAATATTGGCTGCTTAAAAAGTATTTTTCAAACTAAATATTACCGTACAGGATTTATAAAACGCCTAAAATTGGTGTTTCGAACGAGCAACGGAAATATCAAAAGATTATCACGAGGCGAATAGTCTTCTTTATCTGAAGGAAATCCGGCTTTTTTTCAAATTATGTTTGTTTTATAAGGTGACATTATTCTTCAGCTCAGTCAGGAGAGCGATATCAGTATTATTGTTCTTGAATAATTAATGTACTTAAGAAAAAAGAAACGGTAAAAACATGTTTGCTGTTAGTTCTGGGAAAAGTTTTCAGCAAGCGATATATGTTATAATTGAAAACTTGGCAGGATATATGTTTCATAATAAGTAAGTTAGTAGTATAGGATGAAAAATACGTACGTTTACGCGTTTTACAACGTTTCTCCCTCTCTCTCTTATTGGCCGCTATATAAATTGTTAATCTTCCGAAAGGGTGCGCAAAACATTGCAGTTATTAATCAGGAACACGTTATGTCGAATTAGCTTGTTGCCTTTTAATTGCCCTCAGAGCTCAATTATTTTACCATGACAAATTTCACGACAGCTATTCCCGGTAAGGCTTGATAATACTAGCTGTTGATAATAGCAATAATTGGATTGAAGCTGTCAGTGAAGTGGAAAAAAAGGTGGAAATTTCTCCCTGTTAAAATGCTGAGTTGTTTCCCTACGACTACGAAATACGAAGCTGTCGAATGCAGCATCAGTTAATTCATGAGACAATTTTTAACATTTTCACAAGAAGCTGGTTGTTTTCAACCACAGACATGAAGCACCAGGTGCTTCAGATGACACTTTATCTTATAGGTTTTAGCAGTGAATGTCATAAGTGGTAAATGCCAGGGCCCGCGCAGGGGGAGGGGCTGGGGAGGCCAGGCTCCTCCCCCCACTTTTTTTTAAAAAATTAAATTAAATTAAGAAATACACATTTTCTAAAAAAGGAATCTTTGATGGCATAAGAATATTAGACTGGCGGACCTCCCCGAAGCATCCAAATTTATGATTGGTCCGTTTCGATCCCATATCACTATTGTAAGCTTCAAAACTACTATCTTTAGAAAACTACATATTTTAGTCGTAGACATCTGCGTTTTCACCAGCCAGGTGATGTAGTATACGCACAAACGATGGAGTATTTTTTATCTCTACAGAGCTACGACTCCTTAAAACAAATTGAACTCAATGACATTGTAGAAAACATGAAGAAGTTTCAGGAATTACCTCAGCGGCAGAGCATGATAAATAAATTTGTCCCGATTTGCAAGCTTCTGCTGGTAAATCCTGCAATCATCACAGGAGAAAAAGGTCCTTTTCGGCAGCTCGAAGGTTAAAAACATGGCTCCGTTCAACAATAGTTTAAAAAAAGGTCCTAAAGAGAAGCAAGGAGAGAATGGTCAAACTTTGAAAGTGAATGAAAAACGCGAAAATTATGATGCTGCTGTGCATGGGTACACTTTTTTTTGTTACTAACCCCTTTTTCGTTTGTTAAATTGTTTAAAAAAACGATTGATGAGTTGTAACTGTATTAAAAAATATTGAGTCGGCACCATGTAAACCATTTTAAAAGTCTACAACCCCACAACCCCCACCCCCCCCCCCCCCCCTTACTACACTTCTAAGGTGGATCGGCCCCCTCACTTTGAAAACTGCTCCGCGGGCCCTAAATGCAGAATCAGGAGTTAAATAAAGAAAAAGAACATTCAATCGAAACTGCTAATTCTTGGAAAACTTATTCAGTCAAACGTATTATGCTTAATAACGGCGAATCCAAAAAGGAAAAACTGAAAGGTATTTACAAAGCACAGACAGTTATAAGACGGCCAGTACCGTTGCTGCATCTACCGCGGTTAATTTTTTATTTGTTATATTTATAATTATTTTTTTGGCGTAAAAAAAGGAACTAACTAACATGATGTTGCTACATATTTTGATTTATAAGTTTCCCTCCTCCACTGAATTGGGTCGTATTTTTTAGTTAATTATTCGCGAGATAAGACCTTTCCTGTAATTTTCACTTTAACAAAAATCACCCTCATTATTAATAAAGCAGTTTTTTCTTCAAACTAAATAAAAGCTAGGTCAAAGAAATTGCTTCCTTAATTAATTTTGATAACTAGAAACAGTTCATCACACCTGGTGTTGTTAGATATAGTGTAATGACAGTATATACTGAAAGTTTTACTACATATAATTTCAGGTCTGTTTTTTACCTGATTATCTATTCGACCTAGCTTTTTTCTTTTTACAGGAAAGGCAGGAAAGCCTTCTTTGAAAATGCAACCAGTTTTCTATGACATTACACCCTATTAGTTCGTCATGCTGGAGTGTCTCAGATCGTAAGCTCGTAAAGTTTTGAATTTTAATGACCCTTTTTTTTTAAGATTCTCAAGAGACTTTGAGCCAAACTCAGTGGGGGTAATAAAATGTTGGCCAAATAAAATTAAGTTTGTCCGTGACCAAAGTAAAAACTCGTTTAAACACAACTTAAGGCTCTAGCGCATTTACTCACGCTTATAACTGCTGCCTTAACGCGACCCTGCGGTGAATTTGCGCTCTTTCAATCTTTATCGCGATTATTCATATTCCCACCCACTTATTTTGTCAAATGTGGGCGAACCCAACTAGAATTGAATTCCTAGGGACTATATCCAAGTTCAACAAGAGAGGTAAAATTTCGTCGTTGCTTGTCCAAGTTCTCCATGACACGTGAAATTCGACACTTTCACGTCGTAGTCGTGCCCAAACGGCAAAGAAATTTACAAAAAAGTGCGATGCTCATGCAGAGTTGTTGTTTTGCTTATTAAACCCATTGTTTCTTTGTTTTGTTTTTGTTTTTTGTTTTTCGTTGCCGTCGCGTCGTTGGATCTTAAAGTCGCTAATGTTTCCTGCCAATCAAGAGGAAGTGATGTCATTCGTCATTTGACGTCGGTGTCAAGTGGACGCGCATGCTCGATGTGAAAGCAAACGGTCGCTGGCAGTGGTTTCCGGCTCCCTTCGAAGCGCAGCGTCCGGCCTAGAGATACCGCTACTCGCAGGGTACAGGCTGGGGGAGCGTCAGAGCAACATGCTTTTGATGATCACCAGAAAAAAATAACAATAACAATTATGATAGCTTACATAATCCTAAGGGGTATGAAAAATAGTCTGCGGCGATTGCTTTCACGCTACTAAGACAATAGACGTTATTCACAATGCCTGCCATCTTTGCACGCGCTCAAGGACTGATGGGATAAAAGCGATGTCACGTGGCTTCTCAAGGGGCAAACAAGTGATAAAATTTTCCAATACAAGAAATCGCGATCGAGTTTGTTTATTTTTGACAACAGAAAATGAACAACTTTTTTATATTAAAGACGATAATGGCAAATTATGGGTGGAAGCTCTCTTGGTGGAAGTGATCATTTTTACTTTCTTGGATGCAGTAGCGCGACCGTAGATGTTCCTCACAGCAAGCATAATTTTGTCGAAACTCAACCGTATATTTCGCATGGCCATTAAATCGTCGTTTCGTTTTGAGAGAATAAACAAAGTCGACCTCGATTTTGCAAAGCTGCGCCGCGCCGTGGAGAGTCAGATATAGCGGGATAGGTGTTCATACTATGATTCCGGCCGAGTGTAGTTCATGTTAGCCTCTTCCAGGCGTTCAGAGATTAGATTAGAGTGCGGTGTTCAGATGGTGTAGAGCGAGTTAAATCGTACGCGCGGAAAACGAGGGGAATTTTTCACCCGCGGTTCACCATCTGAGCCCTTGAAACAGGGCAAATTCAATTCATCAGTACAGTGTTCAAAAAGTCCAGTATGGTATGAACATAGCCGGATTGTTTTGAAGCTTAAAAACAAAAAAAATGCGCTAATTTTATTTGTAAACACAGTGTAAACAAAACTCGCGGTTACTTGAATACGCAAAAATACGGACTGTTTTGCAGTCTATAGAGAAAAATTCTCACTCTGGGTGAAAGTGAAGGTCTAGGGGACCGGGGAACCCTGGGAAACCCGGAACTCCTTGACTGAGTAACCTCGCATCTTCCGTGATGCTCTTATGTTCGAGCCAAGATGGCGGACGGCATGGAGGTTGATGTCGCTTCTGTTCTGTCGGCGGCAGAAAAAGATGCAGAAGGGAAATTTAAATCTATAGATGTGAAGAAAGACATAGATCCAGAATTAGATGTTGGAAATCTGTTGGCTATCGATCTTCAACCTATTGATTTACGTGAGTTAAGGTGAGTTTAAACACATGTATGATGCAGAATGGTGCACGTGCAAGGTAAGCATTTTACAAATGATTGTTGTTTAGACTGGCAAAGAAAAAATATTATAACATTAAATGAGCAACATTTACTTCAGAATACAGAGCCAAATGTTAAGGTCTTAAACAGAAGTGACTTGGTGGCTCGCTTGTCATGAATACTAAGAGTGTTTTGATATGTGGTCCTAGGCACTCTAAATTCGAGATTTCTTAATTTCAGAAAAAAAATTAAAACAAATCATGGAATAAGAGTTTGTTATCGTAAATTCAAACTGCCTGTTTAAATTACGGGAAAAAGAGTTCTTATCCTATGATTTGCTTTGAATTTTCGCGCAAAATAAGAAGGCTTTTCTTAAATTAAGAGATTCAGAGCATTTTCGAATGTGGAGTGATGTTCCGTGACTAAAAATTATTATCATGAATATCTTACCAGAATCAAATCGTAACGAGCTGTAATTCGAAAAAAGGCGACCTTGTTCGATGGCCCTTAGTAGGGGTGATGAATGGTCCATTAAAATTTTTAACTGCTCGCAAAATTTTACTTCTGCTCGATTTGCTCACAAAATTTAAATGAGTGCTTGCTTGCTCGTGCTCCCCAAATTTTTGTGTTGCTCGCAAGCTCGCAAAGCAAATTTTTTAATTCTGCTCGTGCTCGCAAAAAAATCGCAGTGCTCGGCATGCTTGGGAATGCTCGCAAAGACCATTTGTCACCCCTCTTAGTCTGTGATTGTGATCCTTGGTCTGCAACTCAGGTAAGAAGCACAAAAAAAAACGTAAGAATGTGATAGTTTTCACTTGAAAACGTAATTTTGACAATATTTCAATGTGATTTTTCTATTCCTGATGCTGTGTTGTTTTTTTGGAAGTTGTTGAGAGTAAAATAATCTGCTTTTCTTTCCGAGACTTCAGACAACAGTCTCCCTCACAAATGTCGATGAGCAGTTTTCTCTGTGTGTTTTTTAGATATAAAGAAATGATAACTTGTATAAACATGTATAGGGACGATTTTTAATAAATTATTTGAAAACGAAGCCTGTCTCCTTTTAGTTTTTTTCCTTTTAATTCACACTTAGGTCATAGACTGTGGACCAAGGACCACTACTTAAAATTTGTGATTTTTTTCAAGAGGCGATAAAACAAAACATTCAAAGTCTGCAGCATTTATGCTTCCAATGGCAGAAAAATATTTATCTGAAAACCTGTTCTGCAAAAAGGCCCATCTTCCCTTTGTGTTTTATTTATTCATGAGCTAAGTAAACATGACCAAGTAATTTACGGGTCATAAAAGTCCAACGGCAAGAAAGACAAATTAACCAACCTGTCAACAAACTTTAATTTCACACCTCTACCCACACTAGGAGAGCCGAAACTTTGCCATACGAAAGAATAATAAACAATAAATCATTGTGCCTTTCATTTTTCTCCGTATTTTATTTCTCAACAAAATATTTAATCATGTTCTGAGAAGTCTTGGACCAAGGACCTTGCGGCCAAGAACCACATATTGTAATTAAATGTAGATCAAGACAGTACATGTACAAAGATCATTCAATTTATTCTCCTTTCATTGTCGCTCAAGGAAATCTATCATCCTTGTTTATACTGTATCTGTATGCTGAAACTGACCATTATTCATGGAAATCTTTTTTTCCTTGTCTCTTTTTTAGGAAGAACAAGGAAGATTTCTTGAGGAATCTTGCCAGAGACAATGTGCAGTTACTGTTTAATGCCATTTGGAAAGTAAGACTGATGATACATGTATTATTGATAATTATTTTTTTGTATTATAGAGATTTATTGGTTTCTGTATTTTCTTTAGTTCTTAGCACAAAGCCTCTCATACTTAATTGTATAATTATTTTTTGAAGAACTTCATCAGGCTAGAAATACCAAAAAAACTTAGATTTCTTGAACATTGCCAAAATTAGTTCTGATGTTAACAAGAATGATACATGTAGCTGCTGTCTTTCTCAGTACTAATGATATGTGTAATATTTCAGCTACCTAATGAGAGATCAGATGGACTTGTTCTTGCCAAGGTGAATTGCCCTGTATACAGTTATAAACTAAAAGTAACCTTTCACACAGACAATCACTCTTAGGGCTTGTCATGATCACATTTTCTCAGGGGGAAAGTGTGGTTAAGTCCTACATCTATAAGAATGTCTGCATAGGACCTGTTACTATTACAGCGCGAAGCTCGCTACCGTTTCCACCCGACCAAGATTTTTGATGAATTTTTGACACTTTTTGACACTTTACCAATGAGCCCCGACGACAAAGGCGCGAAGACAGTTTAGACTGATATGTGGCGCAACGAGAATTCATTTGATATTTTTAGTTCGTTGGTCGGCGGGCGACATGAAATTTCAAGTGAAATTGGAGTATGGGAGAGAGAAATTTGTAAAGTTTTACGTTGAAGCAGACGTTGTCGATGGAAAGGTACTAAGGTACCAGTATTCATTCTCCTCGCTTGTAGAAGACATCTGACGGACCTGCGGTAGCTTGCAACGTCACACGTCCAGCACATTGCGGATACGATACAAGGACGAAGATAGCGATTTTGTCAACCTCAATGAGGACGACACAGATAATTTTCAAGAGATGTTTGTTCGTGCCAGTATAGTGGATGACGGGCTATATTGGAAAGTACTTCTGAGAGTCAGTGAGCTATATTCACCTGTAGCTCAACCAACGGTCCAGGAAAAAAGAAGAAAGCTTGAACAAGAAATGTCTACTCCTGCCGGGAAACTGAGCACATGCACAAACTTGATCCTTGATCTTGAGAGCAGCTTTGCGAACGCCGCATATCCCGAGCGATCGCCACTCGACTACGTAAAAGCAGAATTGGCCGTAAACGTGCTGTTAAAAAAAGTTTTATTATCGAGTGCAAAAGAGGAGTTGGTCAAGGCAACCGCCCTAAAGGAAGCGCTCACTCCTCTCTCAGCCATACGATCAAGGATCTGTGGAAATTGTCACGAACCTGGTCATACAAAACCGAAATGTGTTTCACCTCCCTGTCCTTCTCACGGTGCTTGTAGTTTGAGGGACAAGCACCCTGAGCTGAAACTAAAGATATCAGAGCTGCAAAAAGAAATCAAACGATTACAGCAAGAACACTGCGATGCTGAATCAAAGCTGAAGGCGTTTTGCGAGTCCCGCGTGAAAGCATCAACTTCATTTTTTGCAGTAATGCATCCCAGACTTAAAGTGCGTAATTTAATCAAGTACAGTGACTGTGTTTCCTTAGACGGGGATCTTCTTATTCTTGAAAAAGCACTGAATGGAAAGATTCCTGAATTTGATGCGAGCGAGGATTGGCGGTTGCCAATTCTGATTGAACAGTATCGAAATAGAAATGTTGATATTTATTTGAACAGTGTCGTAGATTGCCGCTCTTCAGTTTCCAAATGACTATATCTATACAGGACTGAACTTTCTGAACTGTACAATTGTAATTATTTAAGATCACCATGTCAGCTGTTGTGTTGATGTATTGTTGAAAATTTTGGCCTTTATGCATTATAAAATTAAATATTATGTTGTGTTGAATTATTTATTCTTTATTTTGTTACGGAGTGTTTGCATTTCACGTGTTGTTCTTATACATTGTCACCCATGTGAGACAGTGACACAAAAGTACTTTGAATGGTCAGCTTGAATGTAATATAATAATTTTATTCAGCTGACATGATAACCCAAGAACTTGGAGGAATATATGTTTTTTCAAATATCCAACGGCTGCGTGACTATATTTCCCCAACTTATTTGTTCTCACGCTGAGTAAAATAGAAACAACAACCGGGCGGAAATGCCTTGAAACGAAAAAGGGTGTCACAAGCATATTTTATATGAATATCAATAAACAAGAAGCTATAGGAGATATTAGTTTTCCATTAATTATCGCGAATATTTACAGCCGTTTTCGTGCGTTCAGCTGGCGATTTCTTGCCTATCTTTCGACATGCTAGGGAAACAGGGCGGATCGATATCCACAAATCACAGCCTGCTAATGCGACCTTCTGAACTTTTTAAGGTCATTCTAGTGGGCTGTAATCGGTGGATTTCGATCCGTTCTGTTTGTTAAGCACACATGGTGGTATGCACCACGCTCTCTTCTTTCTTGTCTTCATATTTTTGCCTTGATTGTCGTTAGTTTTTACAAGATAGCCGCACTTCCTGAAGCACCCTGCTGAGTTTTCTGCAGTGATATGAGAAATCGCTTCTCCTATTGCCACTTCCGTTTCGCTCATTGCAAGCACCTGGCTCAGTTGAAGAAATTGTTTGATCTGGTTGTAACAGTACTTGCATGTATTGAAGTGCGGTGAATACGGTGGTTGGTAAATCAATTCGATTCTGCATCTATTAAGCATATTTTGCAACAATGGCTCAATGTGGCGAGCATGGTGAAATCCACAATTGTCCATCACTACAACATCACCACGCTCTAAAGCAGCACTTCCTTCTGTCCGTTCTACTTCCAAGGTGTTGTCAAAAAAATTTAGGAGTTCCAAACCATTTGATGGGCCTTGAAGAATATTGAAGTAATCAACACCAGCAACTGAGTGGAGCAAATTTAAAGTAAATGTAGCATTAGATGCGTAACGTTGAAATTCAATAGCTCGTTTGCCGACCCTAGCGTTTCCATAGCGGCGATTGGCAGTAGTCTTTACAAAACTTTATTCATCAAAGAAATGAATCTTACTGGCTGGATATCTTGATATGGCTTGTAGATATTCGTCTTGCCGTTCTAATGCACCTAGCTTTTCTGTTTCAAGTGGACATACCATCAGTTTCTTCTTACTAAACATGAGTTCTTGTCTGAGTCGCCGATTGATTTGTGACGTTGCTGGAAGGTCATTGGGATGAATCACTCCATCTAACAGTAGCCTTTGTTGTATCTCTGAAGTGTAGGTACTCGGTTTTATTCGTTTTTGCACTTCAATGTATTCAAGAATGTTCGCGTCAATTTTAGGTTCAGGAAAATTAGTTTGCAGTGTACAAATCGACGAATTTGTTACATTGCAACTGCTGGTAACTTTTTTCACAAATGCATGGCTGGTCCTGACTTCTCTTGCAATGGCACGTTGGCCTAAACCTTGGTGGCTCAAATCTAATATTTGCTCATGAATAAGAGAGGGTAGAGCTCTTCCATTATTGTATAGGCCACCATTCGCGTTAACACGCAATTGTATATTTGCTGTGGCTTGAGACATTATTCTTTTCTTCTCATTAGTTTCTGGAAAATTTATTTTCTTGCTGCTTACGATCAAACCAGTTACATGCAGTTATATGTACCGGTATTACTCTCGCACGCGATAATTTCAAACAGTTTGACAAACTCCGCTCCCAATCAAAAAAGTGTCAAAAAAATGTCAAAACTCTTGTTCAAGTTGAAACAGTAGCGAGCTTCGCGCTGTAAGGGAAAAACTGGTGACAAAAATAACTTTATTTCATCACCCCGTTTTCCTTCTGCAGGTATAGCTAATGACCAACCTGAATCAACATAAACATAAACCTTTATTTAACATGGTCATATGTGCTTAGCGTAAAAGCTACACATGTACTTTACAGGAATGCTGCGAAAAATAAAAGAAAAAAAAATAGAAATGTGTATTACCTATATAATTATTTGAGAAATCTACCTTTGACATCAAGTTCTTAAATGTTTCAATTTTATAGATAATAAGGTGTTTACGATAAAGATAAAGTTGTTTAATCACCACATTCTCATATTAAAATTGAGCTACACAACAATAATGCAAAATCGTTGTTCCAGATGACCCCCAGCTTGAAAGAATTAACTGGAACGCTGCATAATGTGCTTATGATTTGATTGCAAAGGGTTACACTGAAAAAAAGTGGTGTTACATGTATGTCAGGGAAATACCAACAGTCAATTTCATTAACAATAACAAACATGTTGTACATACAATGTGTACAACAGCTGTAGTGGTTAAATAAAGTTTCAACAAAGTTGACTTAGACTCTTTACTACAATACTGGTCAAAAATCTTGAAACACTTTTGTGATTTTCCCCTCCCCAATGTTGATTTGGGGAAGGAGAGGGGCACATTTGAGTGAGAACAAAGGTGTGAAGAGTGAATGTAAGCAATATTCTTCAAATAGTAGATGTTGTCCGTTGAGTTGTCTCCTTGCTGTTCTTGCTAGTTTTTAGCCAAAAGTTTGCCTAAGTCTTCCTTTACTACCAAAACAGTTTCTCAACCTCCTGCCCAGGTCATTTTGGTTAACTGTTCAGTTTTCTGGCAATAGAGTACTAAAAGTGTGACGTCATAAAAAATTGCATTTGGGAAATTATGGGATTCGTCAGGATATTCTGAAAGAAAAACATCCAAGAGGCCTTCTTGCCAAAAACTAGCATTGTGGGGCAAATTGTCTCTGAGATATTAGCCCAGTTATGCTCTGATGACTCCATACAAATCCTTCTAAATTTGACTTGGGTCATAACGTTATGACCTAAGTCAAATTTAGAAGGATTTGAATGGAGTCATCAGAGCATAACTGGGCTAATATCTCAGAGACAATTTGCCCCACAATGCTAGTTTTTGGCAAGAAGGCCTCTTGGATGTTTTTCTTTCAGAATATCCTGACGAATCCCATAATTTCACAAATTCAATTTTTATGACGTAATCACTTTAGTACTCTATTCTGCTGTGCAATAGACATCATTTCCACATATCACAAAATTCTTCCGAATTTGGTCAACAGTAGTTGATTTTGATGAATAACGTGTGATATTAGCCAATCAGAAATGGAGTAAAATTTTGGATAAATAATAAGAATTATTTTTAAGGAGGTGTGGATAAATGATTGTCCTTTAATTATTGAATGATTGAAATGATTCTTATTTTGTGTCTTTGATGATGTTTCTCTCCAGTTACCTGAACCTAGCACTGTTATTCCGAGAGAGAAACCGGTAGGTGCATCCATACAGTATCAGGCCTGGTAATTAGGGCTCTAACTTGACAGCTTTGCTAACAAAAGTTTTTTTTTATATTTTTCGATTGAGTTTTACTAGTAACAATTTTTTTTAATTGTTGGTACAGCTGTAGTATTGAACATTGAAAATCACAATGTGGAAAAATGCAAACATGAATCTCTCACTTTTACCTTGTAAACATTTGATTAAACTGTCACAAATTTGCCTAACTTCAAAACAAATGGCATTTTTAAAATTTCATCTTATGGTAATTTCACTGTGACCTTTGCTTGCTTAATCTTGGCAGAAATTACTACATGTATTGTCCCAGAACCATATCTGTGAAAGTTGAAACTTTGCCTGTGGTCGCTAAACCAACCTTGCGTGCTATTAAAAGTACTTATACATGTAGCATGTAATGAACAGTGACAAAAAGTGCTTGTGCCAATCAGAAGTTGCTACACAAACTGACTGCCTTAGAGAATGATTTTGTTTTGCAAGCACATGGTCTTGTACAGACTATTCATTGCCAGTAAGGCCCGTTTCAAACGTCGTGCTACTGCTGTGCCGAACTAAATTGATCGAATTAAATTCGACTTTAGCACGGCAGTAGCGCGACGTTTGAAACCAAGTCGTGCTACTGCCGTGTAGCACGGCAAGCTTTGCCGTGCTACACGGCAGTAGTTCGACTTGGTTTCAAACGTCGCGCTACTGCCGTGCCGAACTCAATTCATAAACTATAAATGCATTAGAATACATTCAAAAGTTTCCTAAACCGTTTCTTTATTTTTGTGTTTTGTTTTCGGCAACAGCCGTTCTATTCGACTGAATTAAATTCGACGTCTGAAACCAAGTCGTGCTAGTGTCGTGCTACAGTCGAGCTACAGTCGAGCCAGCTTAGCACGGCAGTAGCACGACGTTTGAAACAGGCCTAAGCTCATGTCCTCTCAGAGAACTATTTTTTTTTATCTTGAGTGAAGGGTAAAAAGGGACCAAACTACATCAAGTACACCAAAATAGAGCAAGCAAAAGAAATTAGGCTCTGCTGGCAGTACACTGCTCCTGAAAAAGCGTATTTTTTGAAACACATTATTTATTTATTTTTTTTTTTTTAAGATATTAATTGAGGCTAAAGGAGTGCCTTTGCTTGCCAAAAATTAATGTGAAGAAATTCTCTCTGCTTACCCAATAGAACATAAACATTAATACACATTCACCTTTAGGTTCTACACAATACTGATGGCCTTCATTACTTTTTAGCTACATTGTCTGATACTATTTACTCAGAAATAATTATCTGCTTGCTATTAACCATGATTATTATTTGCACCTTTGTAATGTAGATTCCCAAACCAAAGTTGCCAACAAAATGGGAGGAGTATGCCAAACAAAAGGTACAAAAACTCAAGTTCTAATCCACCTGTTATTGTATTATGTCATGGTTTAATTATATCCATGGTTTAAATGTTATTTTTGGCATATGGGTTTGAAATAGTGAAAACAGCATTAAACCAGAGATAAAATTGAATGAAAGCAGAATACACAGTGACTATTGTCTTGATTATTGATTAAAGTTGCAGACACTTACAATAATTATTCTTTTCTAGGAGAAGGTGAAAAATCTTTCTTTCATTTTCATCTACATGTACTGTATTATTAAATAATAATGTTACATCAAGTCAGAAAATAATTCATGGTTAGGAGAGTTTTAAAATGGCACTATTATTTCTGTTTGCTCCACAGGGTATCAAAAGAAGGAAGCGAGAAAGAATGGTTTTTGATAAAAATACTCAGGTTTGTAAAATTACTTTCTTGTACATTTACTGTAAATTAACTTGTTAAGAGCATTATATTCAGTTTGCTTTAATTTACTCCTGGGGTTCTATATTATCATATTTATGAAATAGCTAATCTTCAAGCCATTGTGAAATATTGTAATAGAAAAGGAGTTTTAAGTTCAAAATTGATCCTTAGAAATAAATATTTATTTTATTGCTGTCTGTTACTCATCCAAATGTCAAGTTCCCTATTTAAGTATGAGATTTTTCCCTTAGAGTAGAAGAATGCAGTATGACAATTTTATGACAATGTACACTGTATTGTGTTTCAATTTGCTTTGGTTATGTTTTGATTATAGGAGTGGAAACCTCGTTATGGTTACAAGAGAGGAAATGATGACTTTCAGGATTGGCTTTTGGAAGTTCCTCAAAATTCAGGTACAGTACCTCTTTTTACTTTTGCTCAGTAGACATTGGTTGGTTGTCCTGTGGCCCTTGCCAGTTACAATGTGGATGTTACATGTACATGTACACTGTACCCCTCATTGTGACAATAAAAAGTGGTAGGAACATTCTACTGCTGTGTTGATGACACCATTCTTCATGTATTTCAGGTGCACTCGCACCAATTTGATGAGTCCCCATTAACAGTATTTACTTATAGCTAAAAACGTAGACACTTAAATAAAGTTTTCATTTCATTTCATTTCCGTCCCATTCCTGTCTATTAGCCGTTAAAGATGGAAGTTTCTGCCTTGTAATAGTGCTGTTACTCTCTCCATGTAGATGGGCAATGAAGATTGTTGCTGGACACAATCCCTTGAGCATCTTCCATGTTTTGGTTCCCAAAGATGTACAGTAATTGGTTTAGAAACTGTCTCATTCTTGCTTCTTCAACAGTCGCTACTAAATCGCAGGCAGCATATCTGGGGACTTGTTTAACATAGAGGCAGGCCTATGAAGAGCTGTTTGCTAGATATACATGCATATGTGCTTTTTCCAGCAGCACATAATTATAAGCCTTCTGTAGCAGCCATGAAGTTGTTTTCCAATGCAGTGGTCAATCTCCAACTCTCCGACCCATACAATACATGTAGCACACACCACAGAGATGATTTATCCTTGTTGTTTATGTTTAGATCCCTATGAGGACCAGTTTGAGAAAAAAATTCAAGCAAAGAAGGAGAGAGTTGCTAAAAATGAATATCAGAGATTAAGAAACATAGCAAAAAATAAGAAGATTCCAGGTGAGAAGTTACATTATCATTTATTTTGTCAAACTCTTGTAGCACTATTGTCATCACCCATAGTTTTATTGTATTCTTGCAGTTTTGATAATTCGTATGGCTGCTGTGAAATCATGTGAAAATGCTCTACAGGCCATTTTACAATGATGCCAGAGTTGACCTTGTCTTGATACAACCCTTGCTCCTTTCTTATGTAAATGAAAATAATATTGTTCTTATG
Source organism: Porites divaricata (assembly GCA_038088405.1). Classification (NCBI taxonomy): domain Eukaryota; kingdom Metazoa; phylum Cnidaria; class Anthozoa; order Scleractinia; family Poritidae; genus Porites; species Porites divaricata. The sequence goes on along the minus strand of JBBMOI010000019.1, from coordinate 758,064 downwards.
CTAACTAGTATTTTTCAAGCATAATTTCTATTAGAAAACAAAGGAGGTTTGTATCAAAACGAGGTCAACCTCAGCCTCAAAGTTAGTCAGTGTAGGGTACTAAACCTACAAATGTAAAATTGTCTAATTATTCATGTAACAGCTACAAACTACTTTTACAAATGTTGTATCAATTAGCCTGAATAACACATGCTAATGGTGTTAAGCATGCTTTGTTCTCTCTTTTTTTTCCAGTTCCTAATAAAAACCTGGAGCCATCATCTGGACGACAAAGCAAGGACCAGGTATGAACATGTGACTTTGTTGGCTTTGTTGGCATGCAATAAAATTTTATGCTTATCTATATCTGCCTCAGCTGGCTGTTTATGCATGATACAAATTAATTAATTTTTCATTGTAAAATTAATTCAACTTAGAAGTTTTAGCCTGAGACAAATAAACGTAGATGGTTTGTAACTGTTTTCTGTTGGGAAGGGCACATGATCTTGTGGTTTGTTGAAATTCTGGTCTAAATAATAATAACTCTTAAGACTGTGTCCATGAGAGGACCAGGCAGGCGTGATACAAGCTATCTCTCCGATTTGGATGAAACTTGGTCAGATTGAAGGACCCACCCAATAACTGCCAAAAACAAAGTGAGTCTGATTTTCAACTATTCCCTTGGGAGTTAGACCACCCCCCCCCCCCCCTGGATTTTTGCCCTGAATCATCAAAATTTCACGAAAATAAGCATCAAAATTAGACACCGCTCCTGGTTGCAAGATACAATGAATTTTAATCCCCTTCGACACAAATAAAGGTCAATCCTATGCCAATTGATACCGGCAGTTTCAAGTCATTTGGAGTGACAGGTGCCAATCAAGGGATGTCAGTGCCCACCCATGTAACCAAAGATTATGCAATAAGAGAAAATAGCTCAAGTTTAGATCCAAATATCTGAAAAATCCAACTTTCTTTTCTAAAACTGTTTTCACAACGATTTAGTCCTATCCTTAGACAGATACAATTGCGAAGAAAATTTTTTGGCATCTCACATTTCCTGGCTTTAAAAGCTGGTCTGAGCCACGTGACTCCACAGCATCATTTCTGAGACTGAACAATGACAGAAAACAAACTCATCGAAAATAAATGTCACACGATCCGTTTATGAACGTAATTTCTCGTATAACGAAATAATTGGGTCCATGAATAATATTTGTACCACTTCAAGTCAAAGTGAAGCTTATATTCATTGCATTATCCCTTACACTGATGATATTAATAGCGCCCAGATTACACCCGTAATATCTGCATGAAGAAATGAGTGGCCAAGTATTTAAATACTAAATTATTACTGTTATCAAAATGAAAAATGCTACTGTAGCTCTTTTTGTGCTGTTTCAGTTGATTTTTAATCGTGAATGGATGATCACGGCCCTATTACAAACCAAATACTTGGACTCGATCAACGAGTAAAGTAAACAAAAACTTTTACCTTAGTTCACGCTTTGCCCATCACACTTTTACAAGATCTTACAAGTGCATTTATCCACAGTGGCAATCCTCTCATAAATTAGTATACGAACTGATAAAATTCCCAAACTGAAATGATAATTTCACTTTATCGGTTGTTGCTTTACAGCGCCATATTTCTTAGTCAGAAATCGTGAGAACCTAAGCCCGAGATTTGGTCAGCGGTAATTGTACTTCCTATTAAAACAGGAAGTGCCCAAAGGTTTTAGCAAAAATATTTCCTAATTTCTTTTTTTATTACTGAAAACGTCCTTTCCACGATTATTCGAAATTTTAGACTTGTTTTTAATTTCTCTGTTCAAAATTATAAACACAATAGCAATACGTGATCGACGCGTGTTTCTTTCGAATGTACAACCCATGTAAATTTCTTTCTTTAGAGATTTTACCACTGATAACGCACTGTATCTTTAATTACAACACCTTGCGGAGTTAAGTATGCCTTCACTTTCTTGTTCATTTGTAACTTTTTCAAATAAAGGTTGTGATATATCCAAACGCTTTCCAGGGGTAACCGAATATTTTCCACTGACGTCATGCCACCAAGATATCAAGGCTCATCTAAGAGCCGTCAATGTGTCTCAGACAAGTATTCTTACAGAGAAAGATTTAATTCTCGCTCGCTCTGGTCATTTTGAGGAGGAAGGTTTAAACATGACAGTATGTCCAAAACACCGAGCTGAACTTGGGATTTTTTGGCGACCTGGAAGAAAATGCACTCATCCGCTCCACGGGGGTCGCAATGGGAGGCCCGAAAGAGGAGCGAACTTACAAATGTGCAAAGAAGCAATGAAAAAGTGGAGAGTACTTATTCCAGTCGGAGCAGGTAACGAAGCAACACGTGATTCTGTTTACATGCCTTAAAGGCAACATTTATTATCATGTTTTCACTCTTGGCATTGATTCAAACAAAATGCTGAATGCAATTTGTTGCAGGAATTTGAAAACGTTGTAGAATCGATCACCTTGAAGCCTTACGAATGAAGCAGTCAGCGGATGATCTTCGTACAGAACAATATGAGCCTTCAGACCAGGCGCAGTCTAATGTTTTGCCCAGCTTTTCGGTCCACACACCAGACCCCTTCCTCTCTCCAGCACCGCTCGTGGCAGACGATGTTGAAAGCCCTTTAGAGGTATATGCCACTGTATTGTTGCTCTGTCGATCATTTTTGAAAGTGGAATATTTAAATTTTTTTAAGGAAGGAGATTTCGACTAGATTAAAAGGATCTATATTCGTAAAGAAGATTGAAATGAGATCCGAGGAGGCATTTGGTTTAAACGGAGATTGCGAGTTTTAAAAGGTCTGGCGGTTTGCAGTTTTCAAAAAACCTGCATAATGCACCGCAACCTTTCCCCGCGGGGGGATCCTTTCGTAAGCCCTCATACTGCGGTTTAAAAGTGATATTGCAGGTCATTACAGGTGTTAGCTACCAGAAGAGATAATATTAGTTATTCAGTTCACGTTGAGTGTTAGACCCCCCCATTAGAAGTTTATTTCTATGCATTATGTAAATTCATTACGCTTCTCTATACCTGTACCTTAAGAGAGGTCTCCCTCTCGAGTGAAGCCTCTCTTCCCCGTGTGAAGGGAGTATCCCTTCCGGGAAAAAGGATTGCCTGGAGCTGAACATGTTTAGCAGACAAAGACCGACAGGATTTGCTGCCTTGTGTACCAGCTTGCGGCCTCATTGTAAAGGATAATGAGCCTAGATTGTAATGTCTGTTTCCACTAATTCACCTCTGAATTAGTGGAATGATAGTACTTTTCGACAACTTGCTGCGTAAGCCACTTTGATTGTCCAGGTGCTATGGCCTCAAATAACGTCTTCAAAACTTGTGCTCCTTTGCTCTTGTAGTAGTGCGCGGTGGAAGAGGAGAGGTTATCGGCATTTGTGCTCAATTGAGTCCGCACAGGGCTCAAACTTCCATCGGCATGCCTTAGGAAGTTATTAAGTGCGCGGAGTTTCAGTTGTACTTGTGGCGTTGGATGCCATTCCAAGGATTTTTCCACAGCGGTTAATGATTCCTGTGAGCCAGAAGAAAAAACGTCGGAGCAATCATCTCCTGGTTGTCCTGGTTGGGCTCCACCTGTAACCAGGGGAAGATCACTACCAAGATTGGTTGGAAGGCTATAAGCTATAAAGTAGCAACAAATTAGCTTAGTGCATTAGGTTTCTACATGATACAATACGTTATGTATCAAAAAACACAAACTACAGAAATTGGCAATAACTTGAAATTTGAAGATGAATAATTTGATTTTTTGGTGAAGGTGGAATTCATTTTACACATTTTCCTTTATCGGAGCTGCATAAGAAACCAGAATTGATGATTTAATCTTCTCATGGCTGCGGACGTTTAGTTGGAGTGAAATAAGCTTCTCGTCCCGAAAAAGTGCCTTGTTTTCAATGAAGGGACGTCTGTGCTCTCGGAACGCTGAATCAGCACATCACCATGGGTGAAGATCGCCTCCAAAATCACTTGCTACTGTGCAAATGGCTTTTTTTACTAAGCATGTTCATCTCCAGCCAAACCCTTATTCCCGGAAGGGATACTCCCTTCACACGGGGAAGAGAGGGTTCACTATAGAGAAGCGTAATGAATTTACATAATGCATAGAAATAAACTTCTAATGGGGGGGTCTAACACTCAACGTGAACTGAATAACTAATATTATCTCTTCTGGTAGCTAACACCTGTAATGACCTGCAATGTCACTTTTAAACCGCAGTATGAGGGCTTACGAAAGGATCCCCCCGCGGGGAAAGGTTGCGGTGCATTATGCAGGTTTTTTGAAAACTGCAAACCGCCAGACCTTTTAAAACTCGCAATCTCCGTTTAAACCAAATGCCTCCTCGGATCTCATTTCAATCTTCTTTACGAATATAGATCCTTTTAATCTAGTCGAAATCTCCTTCCTTAAAAAAATTTAAATATTCCACTTTCAAAAATGATCGACAGAGCAACAATACAGTGGCATATACCTCTAAAGGGCTTTCAACATCGTCTGCCACGAGCGGTGCTGGAGAGAGGAAGGGGTCTGGTGTGTGGACCGAAAAGCTGGGCAAAACATTAGACTGCGCCTGGTCTGAAGGCTCATATTGTTCTGTACGAAGATCATCCGCTGACTGCTTCATTCGTAAGGCTTCAAGGTGATCGATTCTACAACGTTTTCAAATTCCTGCAACAAATTGCATTCAGCATTTTGTTTGAATCAATGCCAAGAGTGAAAACATGATAATAAATGTTGCCTTTAAGGCATGTAAACAGAATCACGTGTTGCTTCGTTACCTGCTCCGACTGGAATAAGTACTCTCCACTTTTTCATTGCTTCTTTGCACATTTGTAAGTTCGCTCCTCTTTCGGGCCTCCCATTGCGACCCCCGTGGAGCGGATGAGTGCATTTTCTTCCAGGTCGCCAAAAAATCCCAAGTTCAGCTCGGTGTTTTGGACATACTGTCATGTTTAAACCTTCCTCCTCAAAATGACCAGAGCGAGCGAGAATTAAATCTTTCTCTGTAAGAATACTTGTCTGAGACACATTGACGGCTCTTAGATGAGCCTTGATATCTTGGTGGCATGACGTCAGTGGAAAATATTCGGTTACCCCTGGAAAGCGTTTGGATATATCACAACCTTTATTTGAAAAAGTTACAAATGAACAAGAAAGTGAAGGCATACTTAACTCCGCAAGGTGTTGTAATTAAAGATACAGTGCGTTATCAGTGGTAAAATCTCTAAAGAAAGAAATTTACATGGGTTGTACATTCGAAAGAAACACGCGTCGATCACGTATTGCTATTGTGTTTATAATTTTGAACAGAGAAATTAAAAACAAGTCTAAAATTTCGAATAATCGTGGAAAGGACGTTTTCAGTAATAAAAAAAGAAATTAGGAAATATTTTTGCTAAAACCTTTGGGCACTTCCTGTTTTAATAGGAAGTACAATTACCGCTGACCAAATCTCGGGCTTAGGTTCTCACGATTTCTGACTAAGAAATATGGCGCTGTAAAGCAACAACCGATAAAGTGAAATTATCATTTCAGTTTGCGAATTTTATCAGTTCGTATACTAATTTATGAGAGGATTGCCACTGTGGATAAATGCACTTGTAAGATCTTGTAAAAGTGTGATGGGCAAAGCGTGAACTAAGGTAAAAGTTTTTGTTTACTTTACTCGTTGATCGAGTCCAAGTATTTGGCTTGTAATAGGGCCGTGATCATCCATTCACGATTAAAAATCAACTGAAACAGCACAAAAAGAGCTACAGTAGCATTTTTCATTTTGATAACAGTAATAATTTAGTATTTAAATACTTGGCCACTCTTTTCTTCATGCAGATATTACGGGTGTAATCTGGGCGCTATTAATATCATCAGTGTAAGGGATAATGCAATGAATATAAGCTTCACTTTGACTTGAAGTGGTACAAATATTATTCATGGACCCAATTATTTCGTTATACGAGAAATTACGTTCATAAACGGATCGTGTGACATTTATTTTCGATGAGTTTGTTTTCTGTCATTGTTCAGTCTCAGAAATGATGCTGTGGAGTCACGTGGCTCAGACCAGCTTTTAAAGCCAGGAAATGTGAGATGCCAAAAATTTTCTTCGCAATTGTATCTGTCTAAGGATAGGACTAAATCGTTGTGAAAACAGTTTTAGAAAAGAAAGTTGGATTTTTCAGATATTTGGATCTAAACTTGAGCTATTTTCTCTTATTGCATAATCTTTGGTTACATGGGTGGGCACTGACATCCCTTGATTGGCACCTGTCACTCCAAATGACTTGAAACTGCCGGTATCAATTGGCATAGGATTGACCTTTATTTGTGTCGAAGGGGATTAAAATTCATTGTATCTTGCAACCAGGAGCGGTGTCTAATTTTGATGCTTATTTTCGTGAAATTTTGATGATTCAGGGCAAAAATCCAGGGGGGGGGGGTGGTCTAACTCCCAAGGGAATAGTTGAAAATCAGACTCACTTTGTTTTTGGCAGTTATTGGGTGGGTCCTTCAATCTGACCAAGTTTCATCCAAATCGGAGAGATAGCTTGTATCACGCCTGCCTGGTCCTCTCATGGACACAGTCTTAAAATTATTCTACATAGGTGACTGCCAAGTTGAATATCAGCAGACTGTCAACTGCATCTCTCGGAAAATTTACTGAAAAGCTGGTAAGAATTTTGAACTGTTTTAACAAAGCATGTGAGACCGTTGCAGGTGTTTAAATGGTGGTGAATGGTTGTACACGTGTTTTTCCTGACCACTACATGTATTTCAGTGTTTCCCGTCTTCTCCTCTTCATGCAGTTCCTAATACATGTACACGTACCTAAACACTTGAGTCAGTCTACAACCTTTTGTATCTGTTTTCGAGAAAACATTTTAAAACTCATTTACAGATGTACAAGTGTAGTTTCTCAGATCTTTGTATGATCACGCTGGTAATTCTCTAATGAAATAGCAAATTTTGATGCAGTCAAAACTGATTGAGTGTAGTGCTTTTTAAGATAAAAGGAGCACCTAAAAGGCAAACGGGCTTTATAAAAGGTGCGGTAAAGAAGAAAACTGAAGCCTACATTTCCGTGCTTGATTGTTGTGTGTTTTGACTTCAGCCGAAAGAAAAGATACAAAGGAAAACTGGCAAGAAGCGAAAGGTAGGGTCGATTAATTATGCAGAGCGTACATGCAGCAGTTTTTTTTTTTCACATTAACTTTAAACTGGTATGTTTTCCATAACCTTGACTCGTGGGTTCACAAAGTGTACTGTACTCGGACCACACACGTTCGAACCTGTCGTGTAACAAAAAGCGTGCAAGGTTTTTTTTATTATTTTTTTCGTGAGTGGTAAAACGGGCAACATGGCTATTGAACTCGTTTTGCAGCAATGTTGCCAAACAAGTTGTACGTGTGTTTTTTGTTGGCCGTTTTACCATCAGAATCTACTCTTGCTGATTGGTCTCTAGTCTCTCTGAAAGCTAGTGAAACTGACGTCTATTTCTGTACCCGAGAAATCCCCGAGGTCTGACTTGAAACTAGGCATTTTCTGCTTATTTTTTGATAATTCATTGCAGTTTGAACCAGTTGTGGGCGACATGTCGAGTGAACGAAGCCGAAGTATCGAGTTGGCTGAGAAAATTGCCAGGAAAGAACCTTTAGACATTAATAAGGTACTTACTGAGGAGGAAACTGGATCGAGTAAGCTTTCGAGTAAGCTTTCGCAAAGACTTCTGGGATCGTTACTGGGGACGCACCATTTAGCAGCTACATGTATATATCCTATGCCAATCCCAATAATCCCAGTTCCAGAAAGTCGTTGCGAAAGTTCACCCGGCCCAGTTCTAAAGTGGTGACAAATAAGTGTACCGTACTAATTGTGTGCGAAGTTCATGATCAGTCAGTCACTGACATTTTATATCCTTTTCAGGCCGTAAGTCAGCACATCACGGAAACACAAAAAAGGTAATTGTTTCAAGTCTTTAAAGCAGTATAAATTCTGATTCTTTTTCTCTAGCTTGTAGCCTACGTTAAGAAAAGGTTTGCGCGAGCGTTAGTTTGCCATCGCTTCTAACGCTGCGCGCTCCACCAGAAAGGACGTGTGGGTATTAAAATTTTATGTTTTTAGAACTGTTTCACTCTTAGATGATTTGTTCCTCTTACTTTGAAATCTGTTGACGAAATCCTATGGTGCTACTACTCAATTGAAACGTCTGGCAGAACTTTTGCATGGTGCAGCTACAGTGGAAGCTCTCGTAAGCACAGGACGCGACAAAAAAATGTTCGTTACTGGAGCTGGCTACAAGTAAAACACTAGAAATACAAAAAAACTGTTTGTTAGTGTTCGGTTATGCTGTTGTTCTGACAATGTTCAAGACTCAGAGGCGAACGACGTTTCATTTCAGGTGTTTGCTTGCTCGTAAACCTTGAAATTGTCCGCTCACGGGAATGTAAAAATACACACGGTTTGTATGAGAGTTTAAACGAGGTTTTGTGAAGGCGTTCGTCAGTAGGGCTGTCCGCTTATGAGTTTGTCCAATAAGACTTCCACTGTAAATTCTTTGGATTCTACAAAAAGAAGTTTGGATTTTTTCAATGTTTTAAGCACGGACCAGCTTACAAAAAAGGACTAGATCCTTATGAAGGATCTAATCAGCAATAAGTGAAAATATAAAACAAAAGAAGCAAGGCTGATTTTACAGTCGGGAATATATGTATCTTTTGACCAATGTTTCGGAAGGCACGGCCTTCCGAAATATTGGTCAAAAGATATACATATTCCCGACTGTAAAATCAGCCTTGCTTCTTTTATCATGGATTTTTTAATTATTTTTTTTGTACATTGGCCACTGTTAGGAATGAAAGAGTACATTCCAGTCAAGGGGAAAGGGATAAAAGTTTCTCTGAACGAGTTGATCGACTCATCCTATGTCTGTATTGTCTGCGAGAAAGCTCTCCTTTTTCAATGGAGTGACGAGCGAGAGGCGCTTTCGTGTGCCCCTCGCGTGTGACTTTTTACGGTAATTATCCTGCAGCTGAAGGCTTGTGACTGCTCATTCAGTGACTTACTCACTGACGCCGGCTAAAGGGCGTGGTGTGGACCGCCATAGCCTAAAGCGGGCACTTTACACTAAGGAGACTTGTGTAATCCTACCTTTTATTCAGATTTTCTTCTCCATTTTATTTATTTCTTTTTATTCAGTTTTATGCTCATATACTGTTGCTTTTCAAACATTTTCAGAGCGAGTGGATCCAAAAAGAAAGGAAGTGTTAAAGGGACGAAAGGAAAAGGAAAAATAGGCGGAAACACGAAAAACAAGACTGGAAAAACAGGAAGAAAAGCGGGAAAGAAGAAGACGAAGATCTAAAAATGGAAGTGTGTGTCAACGAAATTCGCTCTAAATAATTTGCTACAGAAAAAAAGAAGGAAACGAAAGGTTGCTTCAAGGTCGTGTTTAGCCCATCAGCGAATGATGGCCTCGGATTCGGTGAATGTCATAACTACTAATAACACAGTACTGACACGTAAAGGGCTGTTGTCATTGTATTGGGTTGTTGCTTTTTTTGTACAATTTTGTTCTGAATTCATTACTGAGTGTCTTTACCCATACATTGAATGATCCTGTTAATTAAGTCAAAAAGAAAACGTCCAACAAATTTCGCAAAGGAGAACCTAAACGTAATCATTTTTATTTGGGCGTGGCCCCAAATAGAGCAATGCAAACTTGTTTATTTTATCGCAGATGTGCAATGGGCACGCAATACGTGCTAAGGTAAACAAGGTAAGTAAACAAGCTAGGCGAGGCGAGTTGTCCGCGATGCGAACGTCTTGTACAAGGTAAGAGGCGTGTGGGACAGAAAGGTCTGCTCGTACACGGCACTTTGTCGCACTTTGACGATCTCCAAAGTTAATGTGAATGTTCAATATTTTTGCCTCATCGAGATTTGGAAGTCTGAAATCCAGGGATGAAATGTATTAAAAATATTTGGAATTGTGGTGACAATAATATCACAAGCAAGGAACCTTGAAACAGAGAAACTCGGAAAACGGATCGAAATCCACCAATCACGAATCACAAACAATGACCTTTTGAACCCGTTGATGTAAACTTTTGTTTCCTAATTGGTCCGCTAAGGTGATTGGCGTGTGACCTTTTTTTGAGGAGAGGATCGAAATGCACCAATCATAGAAATTGGACGTTTCCTAAGAGGTCATCTGAAAGGGGTTATGTCACCACTGACGCATGCGCGAACCAATCAGTCGGAGATTTTGGAAGGCTGGTTTTATCTTTCTAAATCTCAGCCATCGTTTGATAGTTAGCAACACACTGTTAATGCATGCTGCTTTCCCTGCTCAAGTGATCACACCCTCACTCTCACTTCTATTGTTATGCAGTTTGCAAGTAAAAGCTTTGGCATTTGCCACTTTTGAGTTCGCCCCTTCGATAAACAAATATCACTTGATAATCACGTTCTCATCACAAGCTTGTACGAGTACAACTTGATAACAAGCTTTTCTAGACATTCTTACCAGTCTAACTAGATAAACAACTTTTCATAACTAGTTTACCAAATGAACTTTATAACCAGATTCTCATAACAAGTTGTAATTCACTTTTGTACACGAACACCTCTCTTTACATCAAAAGAGCAGTTCTAGACTCTTCCTCTTTCAAAGAAAAACCCATATCCTCTTCTAAATAAGCAAAGTTTCTGTAACCAAATATCACTTGATTATCACGTGTTCACCATAATTTTGTACGAGTACAACTTAACAACCAGCTTTTTGAGACATTCTTACTAGTTCAACTTGATAAACGAGTTTTCATAACCAGTTCACCAGGTCAACTTTATAAACAAGTTTCCAGAACACGTTGTGACTCGTTTTTGTACACATACATCTTTGTTTACATCAAATACTGGTTTTCCATTGGATATTCGTCTTCACGTTTTATTGGATAACCTATTTCGACAAAAATCCTTCCTCTCTGATTGGTGTATTTCGATCCCTCACGTTGGTATAAAAGAGCTCCCCACTGAACAACTGCACCATTCAGCAATTTTTTTATGCTGGGTAACATCGTCAACTGTGTGTCAAAATGAATCAAATCAGACTCAAGGGTTATATACACGATGTATCTGCGGCTGAAAAAAGCAGTCAAATCATTCCCATACTTCGTATTCGCCCTCCAAGTAAACACATCTTTGAAAAGACGAGCAGTATGCTATGACATCTCAAAGCACAAAGTGCTAAAAACTTTTCAACAATCAAGAGAACCTGTTGTATTCCACAACGTAACGCAGAAACCAAGTATACGCGATCCATCGGAAGATGACAGTATCGTCAACAAAAGATCCCGCGTCGACCCAGCTACGGAGCCCAGTTAGTGCCACCTAATTTTTATCATCAAGTTTCTTTTTCACGACGTCAGTTTTCTCTGGCACGACTTTTTTTTTGGCACGACTTTTTATTTTCGGCACGACTTTTTGTTTTCGGCACCATTTTTTTTTTTTCGACAAGACCAGGTAGGTACTTCATGTATGGGGACATATATTGTACCGACTTTATCTATTTCCGTTATACCTTCACTTTATCTGCTTGATTCCTTGATACCTTGTTACTCTGTTTCCTTGTTACCTTGTTCCCTTTCTACTCTGTTAACTTGTTTCTTTGTTTCCTTGTTACTCTGTTACCTTGTTACCTTTTTGTTACTCTGTTTCCTTGTTACTTTGTTATTCTGTTACCTTGTTGCTCTGTTACTCTATTACCTTATCCCTCTGTTACCTTGTTTCTCTGTTACCCAGTTACCGCTTTATCTCGTTCCTCTTCTACCTTGTTACTCTGTTACCTTAAGGTATCTAGGAATGTGTGTAGACGTAATACGTCACACTTGTCAGAGTTAAAGCGCACTTGCCATTCTATGCCTATGGCGGATCAGTCAGTACCAGATTTTGGGAATGTTTAACCTCCCCCGAGGCCTAGCTTGTTTGACGGTTTATATGGTATGGCGTGGCAGTGCGTAAAGAACTGAAAAAGAAAAAAAAATTGAGATATATATGTCAGGGAACGATCTTGGTAGCAAATTCGCTTCGCAATTTTCGCAAAGAAAATAATTCACTAGAAAATTTTGCGAGACAGTCACTTGCAAATATCGCAAGAGTAGCAATAATAACCAATTTAACAAAATTCTAGACTTCGAAAGAAAAATGGCCAAGAGGGGCTTCCAAAAGCCCGCAAATTTCGCAAAAGTAACAAAAATTTGTCTTGCTATGTGAAGAGATTGAGTAACAAATATCGCAAAAAAAGTAAAAATGAAAAAACTCTAGACTTAGAAAGAGATGATAAATAAAAGTCAGGCGGTAACTTTCTGTTTTACATGGAATTAATAGATACCCATCCAGCTATTGTTAAAGCATCTTGGTTGCTAACATCAGATAGCCTAAATAGATAGATAATCTTGGCTGCCCTAGCGTTGATATGCTCCACTTCATGCAATAACGTAGGTGAGCAGGTACCCCAAACTAAATTGCAGTAAGTGACAGTGGGAATAATACTTGTAAAGTAAATAGACTGTAAGGTATCCTTTGTTAAATACTTGTGCCTTTTTAGCTGATTTACTTTCTGGCCAAAGGACCTAAAAATTAATTCAATATGAGCTAATATGGCTAAGCCAAGACAACTGATTGTCAATAATAATTCCTAACCACTTAGCTTTGAGACACTTCGGTGCTTCGGATACCAGATGTCAAAATATCAACTGGTATGCTTCCAGCTACTTCCGATTTCCAAGAGCTAATCTTTCACTACTCCCCAACAACGTACTTCGATATACAAAAATGGCTACTTTTGGTTCACCTTTACGCCTCAACAACCAACAGAACTGATTGTTGGCCCTTAATGTAAGGTAAAATCTTCAACTTAATCTTTACAATCGCAGTCCTGTCAAGTCTACGGGATAATCCAGGTCACAGTATACACTCCAGACTCCACATCTTCAACCCTATCTCCTGTCTCCAAATTAGAAACTGAAATCTCCTGGATAATCCCCCAAGATTACCATTTCTTGTCCTCATTGTCTAATTCGTCTACTTCCTTAGGCCGCGTATATAATTCAATACAATGAATACACTGACAGTTGTAACTGAACTTCTAAACTGCATGATGATCCCAGAACTGAGGAGTATTACTACTGTATATGCCATTTCGTACAGCATTTAATTAAATACTCTTGGCACTCAACTACAACTCATTCATTTTAACTGTGGGAATTATTGGTCTTCATCTGCACAATTTAGGGATGCAGACTTAAACTATTTGGATTCTCATGCTAGAGATATGCATAGTAACAGACGTCATAGTCAATCGACGGACATGTGTATTCTTACAAACACCATCCATGCATAAATTAGTACAATTTTTTCACACTCTAAAGGTGTACATATTGCCACCCTCGAAGTTCATTTTCTCTCAACCACTGCTGAATGTTGCAATATATCAAATTAATGTTAATACTTACAAATCTTCCTCTAACCAGTGCTCCCGTTAGCAGTTTACACAATATATTAATTAATGCTTGTGTATACTGCACTAAACCAACTTTCTCTCCCCTTGGTAGTAACCAGAATTAATTGTACAATATGATCTATGTGAAAACACATATGTCGATCAACCTTCCTCAAAGTGTCACTATCAGTGGAGCTGAGAAAAACCTCACTCTCCGAAGTAGAACTACTCATATCCTATCTTATGATTTTGCACCAAACATCTCTGCATTAAAGATGTGCATATTTTCAAACATTATTATCAACTGACTCATATAAACTATATGGATGACCAAAAAACTAGACTAAAACACTTCTCTTCTCTTAGCTGCAATAACCAGAATTCCAACTATCATACAAATAGTACAACCACGCCCAAATATACGCTCCCACAGCGTCTTGTATTCTTATATTATGAAGTCATTAGCCAAAGTGTAGTAGCTACCAATATCCGCTTGTTCCTGAATGTTAAGTGTAGAAGTCATCAATCACTGTTGTTCAGTTGAGGTACTCGTGGCTTCGATTTACTACCTGTTATCAGGGTTATTCTTGCGACTGTCTACAACTATCGCCAAAGGGGAGGTGAATAGTGGTGGGTATGTGTATACCGAACCTCCAAGCATCGAGATATATTGAGGTAGATAATTATTTTAGTGGTTATCAAATCAGTTGGACACGGAATTTTGTTCCGTGTAAATTCTGTGAGGAGTAAACACTGCTGATAAAAGCTAATTCTAATTCTAGTCGTATAAACTGCAAAGGGTATATCCCATAACTGCAGCTGCTTTATTTATCGCTAAAATCTCGTCCTCCGAAATTGTCGCGAAACGCGGAGGTGTAATTTGATCTCCTATCTTAAAAACATTGATTAGCCAAGGATATTCAGAGTTACGGCAGGCAATCAAAACGCAAAAAGTGCTACCCACTGATTTGGAAAGTACTAAATGACGATATGACAGTTTCTTGTCGATCCAATTCCTGGTGAAGATTGAAGTTTGAACAAAATTCTGAGAATTCAAATTCAACACCTCACAGTTGCGCTAACTTCAACGCAATAAAAGAAACTTTCTAAAGTTGGCATTATGTCACAAATTTATTTCGCTGGTAATCACAGCAGTGGAGGGAAATGTTTTTCTTGCTTTTTTACTGCAAGTCACGTGCGAGATATCTTAAGGAAAAGCTACGGTGATGAAGGACCAAGTGGCCTGGGACCAGGGGCTGTGCTTAATGTGCCAGAAGGTAAATTCAGCGATGTTTGTTGTAGTATGCGTGACACTCCTGGATTTATTAAATTAAGGCTACGTTAACAGGGCCGCTGAAAAATTGACTGGACACTTCGTGCACGGGCAGGAACCTAGACTGCAAAACAGTCCGTATTTTTGCGTATTCAAGTAAGCGCGAGCAGTCAAACGAAAGGTCTGGAACAAGGCTGAAAACGGAGAGTGAGACTAGGGAGAGACGCTCACACGCGTGTGAGGCTCGCGCGCTTCGCGCGTGTAAGACTCTTACGCCACGCTATTTCCTTACTGATTTTGAGAAAAAAAACGACTGTTTTGCAGTCTAGCAGGAACCATTCAATATTTTCTCTCTGTTCACACCAACTTTGAACGGCTAGGCGTCTTAATTTTCGTACGGTTAAGGTGATTCCGTGTGAACGGAACAATTAAATGTACGAATTTTCAATTCGTCCGTGGCCGTTTGAAGGAAGCCTAAGATGGTTGGCTCTTAAAAGTGGCGTATTAAGTACGGTCTCGTATTGGTATGAACCTGGACCCAGCCTTGCCTGGAAACTTTAGAGCAAGCGGTCCGTTTTCCAGGTTCTCTTTCCAGCCACTGAAGTCAAGTCTTTTTATGTGTAAGGAAATTTCATTTAGCCTGCGTAGCATGGCGGTTTTGATTGGGCGCGCAAAGTAATAAAGGCGCAGTTGTGCGTCCGACAAAACCACCATGCTACGCATTACAATTTCATTCAGTTAGAAGATTTTCCATTTTGCAACTCAGTTGGCCTTTGTTATCCTATATATACCATCTTAACTGAAGTTAAATGACATCTATTTCTTTTCCTGTCGATGATGTCGATTAGACGTGACGTCTAATTTAGCGCCTGATCTGAAAAGCTGTTTGTTTCCGGGACATTTATCTTACGAAAATGTCACGAAACAATACTGTAGTCCAACTCCAGTGGACTGGGTTCCTCGGGTTTCTTGTTCAACAAGAAACTCCATTCTCCTTTTAAATTCCGAAAGAAAGAACTACGAACCATAAAAAAAAAAATGATTTAGCGCGCGTGTAAATTGCCACGCAATAAAAAAAAGAATAATGTAAATAGATATTTTTTTCCTATTGATTCTGAGAAGGTTTTTTTGAAAGTCAGGTACCTTTTTACAGATGTGGAAAATGAGTCGAAAAAGGAAATGGTTTACTGCTAAAGAAGCATTTACCAAGACAACAAAGTGTTCGATTTTTGACTTGATTAGTTGCTACCACAGAGCTACCAGGATAGATGAAATTTGTTGTTCATTTTTGCAACAGGGGATTTAATAACTTTACTGTAATGGTATCGATGTTAATTAAATGCTCAGTTTGCTTGTAAGGTCTGTTTATTGTTATCTTGAAACCTGGGGACGAGCAGTGGAATACGCTAGTGTTTGTAGTGGTCGACACGCGTGACACAGAAAACAGGTTATGGAGGAGGGGTGTGACCTCCAGGGCTCATACTACATCAAGATCTCAAGGGTGCCGAGGAGTACTGGGACTTCGGAGATTCTATCAGAAAACCGTTTGGACATAATTTAGATATCATCTCTCTTAAAGCGATGTGATTGGTAAATTTAGCGCTAAATTCAAAAGTTTGTCACCTCGGTGCAAGAACCTGCGAACTTTTTCTGTGTTTCGCACCTTTTGTTTTTCTCGGTTCTAATTGTTAGTATCTGTTTCACAGTACAAGTAAAATCACTCTAGTAGAAAGGGTTACTGTTTCGGCAGTGATTTTCAAAAGATGTTTGTGTAATGCTAATCATCTCTATAAAGCAATCACGTCCATGGCGGCAGTAAGAATTTTAAATGTCTTTCCCGCGACTTAATAGCGATAAAAATGTCGTTTTTTAACTGGCAATTTAATCTCTATGTTCCTCAACTTAATGCGCTTTTACCAGCAAATAATTATTGTCGACCGAGGAGTTTTGAAAGTTTTTATTCTTTTTTCTTTCTTCAATTTTTTGCCTTTATTCATGAGCTGCTAGAAACACGACTATTGTTCTTTGAAAACTAATTCTCATTCATTTGTCTGGTTAAATATCGCTGCAGACTGTTATTATTGCAAACTTTCCTGCATCCAAGCGTTAATTATGAATTGTTGCTTTTCTCTCTGAATTTCCAAGGCCCAGCGATGCCTATACTTTTTCTTGAAGTCCCATGCGTATTAATCTTTCATTCCAGGGGCCACGTTCAGGTTTTATATTTGAGCAAGGCGGCAATTTTTTCCCTTTAAACGTGTTCTTGAAGTGTTGATTGCTCACCTTTGAACCAAGTGGGGAAGATTAAACGAGTGATTCCGACAAACCTATTACATCACCCATCCTACACCACTTTTGTGCTAATGCCACGTACATTTCTCAAGGTGATATGAATTTTAATCGAGACACCGTATAAATGGAGGACAGATTTCAAGCTGATTGAATTGATATCCAGTCAGCAAAATGGCTACAGTGTTTGTGCACTAAAGTCCAACCTCAATCAGCTAAAGTGATATCTGTCATCTGCGGCGTGGCGTGATTGTTGGTTACGATTCACTTCTACCTCTTCGAGAATACCAGGTTTGTGCTTTCATAGTTTAAACTTTAAATTTAGCCTGTTTAGCTATCGTTACATTAATTAATATTCCCAGTTGAGTATAAAATCTAATCAACGAAACGTTGTTAGTTTAAGAGCCGAAAGCCAAGATTCTCTTTTGCCTCCTCAAAAACAGCAGGTTTATTCTTAGTTTAACTTTAATTTTTGGTTACGCTATCGGTTACTTTTTTTTCTGAAAAAAATAAATCAATTTAAAGAAACGGCGAAAAGCGTCCAAATTGCTTTCCTCTTAGTGTTATTCAATGTCGCCCGAAGTTACCTGTAAACATGCCATGCATGGTCCCTTTGTTATGTTGAACTGGAAGGACAAAAATGCAATAAATGTTTACGTATAGTCAACAAGATAAACGCGGGTTGCCATTGTTACGGTCAAACAGGCCTATTAATTTTTGTTGATGTCTATGTAGTTAGAATTTTCGCTTTGATAAAAGAAGTGTTCCCTTGTGTAGACTACACTTATAAAATAAACTTCAAACATTGGACAGTCTTTTATTCAGGCTATATGCTTTTATATTTGATTAACCACTACGTTATTAATTAATGTACGGTTTGATGGTAAATTATGCTTTTATGCCGCACACTGGTGACCAGATGCCAACAAACCAGCTGTTGGCAATTTTGGCGTAGAGTGCTTAGCTTGCACCGAGAGAGAATTACAATGTCTCCCGGGATGGTTCAGGCTGACATAAGATAATAGTCGAAAACAGGAGCAAGATAAGTGTGAATAAAACTGAAGGTAACGAGAAACCAGTTAAACAAGAAAATAAGGTTAATTCGGAGTGCAATTCTTAACACGTTAGTACGGTAGTATTTACATCAACAAATAACGCTTTCCATCTTTTAACAGGTACTACCTGACCATAAAGAAAAGCAGAACAATTTGCCTTCAAGGAAAGTCTTTAAAATATCAATAAAAGTACTGCCACGGTCCTTGACGAGGATATGCAGCCAACTCATTTGTTTGTCTGTCATTTATTCAGTGTATACCAAACCCATGGTAAGTTCATTTTTCGCGCAACACAGTCGGTTAGTCGGGTCTTCATGCAATTTTCCATTTTTTGAACAGGTTATTATTTTAGATACATTTTAAGAACAGGTCGTTGAGGTGGAACAGAAGATCATTATAAGAAATAATAACCTACTATTTCAACTCAGTGACCATAATAATAACCTGCTTGTTCTAAAACTATGGAAAAGTACGCACTTGGTCATTATTTTCATAAGGTCTCGGGGCTCCGCGATTAAGCTATATTTCTTTTCATATTGCATGTTTCTTTCCACTAATTTTGACGTGCGTTTTGTGGTCTCTCTGACAATTCTGGTTTGGTATATACACCCAGACAACTGCATCTTGTATTTAATTATAACTTTTAAGTTATAAAAACCCTTAACGTCTGACAAAGTAAAACATTAAAATCTAAAAGAAGTTTACGCTTTTGAATTCAGTAACGAAAGTTCGGTTTCGTAAACAAAACGAAACCAAACCCATAGCTAAATTCTAAGCGTAAGCCAAAAAATAAAACTTTAAAAAAAAAGTATACCAAAAACACACAAAGCGTATTAAAAAAAAAACTAGTCAAAAGACAGCAAAAGAACACAACAAAGCACAATATCTAGGTAAAATAGGTAAGTAACAAGGTAAGTTTATTTATCTTCTTGTAAGCCCTGGGGACTAAGTGCTCCGCCCAAGGGGGGGAGAGCCCTGGGGACTAAGTGCTCCGCCCAAGGGGGGGAGAGCCCTGGGGACTAAGTGCTCCGCCCAAGGGGGGGAGAGCCCTGGGGACTAAGTGCTCCGCCCAAGGGGGGGAGAGCCCTGGGGACTAAGTGCTCCGCCCAAGGGGGGGAGAGCCCTGGGGACTAAGTGCTCCGCCCAAGGGGGGGAGAGCCCTGGGGACTAAGTGCTCCGCCCAAGGGGGGGAGAGCCCTGGGGACTAAGTGCTCCGCCCAAGGGGGGGAGAGCCCTGGGGACTAAGTGCTCCGCCCAAGGGGGGGAGAGCCCTGGGGACTAAGTGCTCCGCCCAAGGGGGGGAGAGCCCTGGGGACTAAGTGCTCCGCCCAAGGGGGGGAGAGCCCTGGGGACTAAGTGCTCCGCCCAAGGGGGGGAGAGCCCTGGGGACTAAGTGCTCCGCCCAAGGGGGGGAGAGCCCTGGGGACTAAGTGCTCCGCCCAAGGGGGGGAGAGCCCTGGGGACTAAGTGCTCCGCCCAAGGGGGGGAGAGCCCTGGGGACTAAGTGCTCCGCCCAAGGGGGGGAGAGCCCTGGGGACTAAGTGCTCCGCCCAAGGGGGGGAGAGCCCTGGGGACTAAGTGCTCCGCCCAAGGGGGGGAGAGCCCTGGGGACTAAGTGCTCCGCCCAAGGGGGGGAGAGCCCTGGGGACTAAGTGCTCCGCCCAAGGGGGGGAGAGCCCTGGGGACTAAGTGCTCCGCCCAAGGGGGGGAGAGCCCTGGGGACTAAGTGCTCCGCCCAAGGGGGGGAGAGCCCTGGGGACTAAGTGCTCCGCCCAAGGGGGGGAGAGCCCTGGGGACTAAGTGCTCCGCCCAAGGGGGGGAGAGCCCTGGGGACTAAGTGCTCCGCCCAAGGGGGGGAGAGCCCTGGGGACTAAGTGCTCCGCCCAAGGGGGGGAGAGCCCTGGGGACTAAGTGCTCCGCCCAAGGGGGGGAGAGCCCTGGGGACTAAGTGCTCCGCCCAAGGGGGGGAGAGCCCTGGGGACTAAGTGCTCCGCCCAAGGGGGGGAGAGCCCTGGGGACTAAGTGCTCCGCCCAAGGGGGGGAGAGCCCTGGGGACTAAGTGCTCCGCCCAAGGGGGGGAGAGCCCTGGGGACTAAGTGCTCCGCCCAAGGGGGGGAGAGCCCTGGGGACTAAGTGCTCCGCCCAAGGGGGGGAGAGCCCTGGGGACTAAGTGCTCCGCCCAAGGGGGGGAGAGCCCTGGGGACTAAGTGCTCCGCCCAAGGGGGGGAGAGCCCTGGGGACTAAGTGCTCCGCCCAAGGGGGGGAGAGCCCTGGGGACTAAGTGCTCCGCCCAAGGGGGGGAGAGCCCTGGGGACTAAGTGCTCCGCCCAAGGGGGGGAGAGCCCTGGGGACTAAGTGCTCCGCCCAAGGGGGGGAGAGCCCTGGGGACTAAGTGCTCCGCCCAAGGGGGGGAGAGCCCTGGGGACTAAGTGCTCCGCCCAAGGGGGGGAGAGCCCTGGGGACTAAGTGCTCCGCCCAAGGGGGGGAGAGCCCTGGGGACTAAGTGCTCCGCCCAAGGGGGGGAGAGCCCTGGGGACTAAGTGCTCCGCCCAAGGGGGGGAGAGCCCTGGGGACTAAGTGCTCCGCCCAAGGGGGGGAGAGCCCTGGGGACTAAGTGCTCCGCCCAAGGGGATTCCGGCACTGTAAACTCCAGGGGAAGAAACTTATTAGAAATATGTACCGCACTAAATTTGCGAATTTTCAACGGCAGGATTGTTGGTGATCTGGAAGGTAAAAAGACCTGCTTTCACTACAATGGCAGCAGTGTCGTGGATTATGTCATAGGCTCTAAAGCTATACTTCAAAATATGCGATACTTTATCGTCAACCCCCTAATGCCACATTTGTCGGATCATTGTCATGTGACTTATGCTATTAAAGCTACTCTCACCGGCAGTCCAGTTTCCTCTAGCTGCTCGAACGGATGCACCTTGTCTGAACATTATAGACTATTATGGGATACCAAATTGAAGAATAAGTTAAAAGAATGTCTGGAATCGCAAATTGTTCAGTCTAACCTACAAGCGGCCTTAAAAAACGATAATGTTGACACTGCGGCTGAACTATTTAGTGAAACTCTGGTTGAAGCATGCAAAAAAGCCGGCTTGAAAGTCCAACGTAACAAAACCAAAGCCATGTCACAAAATAACTGGTTCGATCTAGAATGCGAAACTGAAAAAGAAAACCTGAAATCCCTTGGGGAACAAATTTCTCAGGAGCCAAATAATTCCCAGCTGAGGCGCCTCTTACAAGATAACAAGAAAAAATTTAAACGGACATGCAGACGGAAAAAACGAGAGTTTATCAGTAAGAGTATAGGTGATATTGACCTCCGTAATCCTCAAGATGCCTGGAAACAGATAGGTAAAATCTTTAACATTAGAAAACGGCAACCACATGGAACTGAAACCGTAATTGCCGGACAGTTTTACGAATACTTCAAACAACAAAACGCGGCTCCAACGAACGGCGAGCAGACAGATCTGAAAGATACTGGAGTTACTGAGGAAGAGGCAGGCCCCCTTGACTATGCAATATCGGTAGAAGAAATTGATTTCGCAATCAAAAAAGTTAAATTAAACAAAGCCCCAGGGTATGATAAAATATTAAACGAAGTGCTAAAAACAGGGAAAGATATCATAAAAGGTCATCTACTAGAGTTATTCAATCGTATTTTAAGTTCAGGTAAATATCCCACGCTCTGGAGTTTTGGCCTCATCGTCCCTATACATAAAAAGGATGATCGATCAAAAGTTGAAAACTACCGAGGCATCACGTTGCTATCTGCATTAGGTAAACTCTTCACATCTATCCTCAATGATCGTTTGTATGATTACATGACCAAAAAAGGACTTCTAAAAGTAGAACAAGGCGGGTTTAAAAAAAGGCACGGTACAGTAGATAGCATCTTCATCTTAAAAACACTCATAGATAAGTTTGTTAAATCTAAACCACAAAAACGTAGAAACTTGCTTTTCTCGTGTTTTGTAGATTTTAGAAAAGCTTTTGATCGCATACCCAGGCAAAAATTATTCGAAAAACTCAGAAAAGAAGGAATTAAAGGACGTTTTCTAGAAATAGTAATGTCGATGTACTCAAAAGATAAATCAGCAGTCAAAATCAACAACAAAATGACCGAAGCTTTTCCGTGTTACACTGGAGTTAAGCAAGG
This sequence comes from Porites divaricata, assembly GCA_038088405.1. Lineage (NCBI taxonomy): Eukaryota > Metazoa > Cnidaria > Anthozoa > Scleractinia > Poritidae > Porites > Porites divaricata. The sequence continues at coordinate 735,756 of JBBMOI010000019.1, read as the reverse complement.
CTGTATGTTATCACCCACACTTTTTAATCTCTATCTAAGTGATCTACCCGAATTTCTAAATTCATCAAGCTCAACCGATATTCTGCTTGATGACTCTGAAAAACCTATAAACTGTTTATTATATGCGGATGACTTAGTGATCTTTTCGCGGTCAGCAAATGGCCTACAAACACTTCTCAACAAGTTGGAATCCTACTGTGATAAAACTGAACTAACTGTAAATTTAGACAAAACAAAAGTCATGATCTTTAATAATTGCGGCAAGTCCTTAAATAACTACTCGTTTAAGTATAGAGTAAATGTACTAAACAATGTTAAATCTTATAAATATCTGGGAATAACACTGAACCCGTATGGAAATTTTAGTTTAGCTAGAGAAGAGTTAAAAAAAGTTGGGCTTAAGGCACTTTATAAACTAAGAAGAGAGATGGGTGACAACTTTAGAGAAAATATTATGCTGACGATTAAGCTATTCGATGCTCTGATATCCCCCATACTTCTCTACGGAAGTGAAATTTGGGGTGTTGATTGTAGCGACCAAATAGAAAAGGATCCCGCAGAACTAGTTCAAATTAAATTCTTGAAATGGTTGCTAGGTGTAAATAAATACTGCAGCAACAATGCATGTAGGGCTGAAACAGGAAGATTCCCAATGAAAATCGAAGCACAATATAGGAATTTTAAGTTTTGGCTAACTTTAACCAAACACCCAAAACACAAATTATCACAGGTGGCTTATAATGATGTGAAGTCAAGAATGAACAAAGAATTATGGAGCCAAAAAATCAAACGCGTATTAGACCAAATAGGGCTAGGATATCTCTGGACAAAAGCACATGAAAATGGCATAGGAATCTTGAACATTATCAAACAAAGACTGAAAGACATCGAATTACAAAGATGGTTAAGTGAGGTGAACAATGACGTAAGAAAAGATGCCAACCAAAAGAATAAACTAAGAACCTTCCGAAAATTTAAAACAATAGAAACTTATAAATGTGAAGATTATCTCCGTCAGGTCACCAACGTCCAACACCGGATAACTCTAACTAAACTCCGTTTAAGTAATCACAATTTGGCGATAGAGACAGGTCGGTATGTAAGACCTTACAAGAAACCGGAAGAGAGGATCTGTCCTATCTGTAAAAAAGACGTAGAAGATGAAAGACATTTTTTAACACAGTGCCCTGCGTATCAAGAAAAAAGAAGTACTTTATTTGAATACCTAAACAGAAAATATAGAATATCAGTAGACAGAATGGCACCAGATTATGTTTTTCTGTTGTTAATAAACCCCCCGAGCAAGAACAAACCAGTGCAAAAGCTAATTGCAAAATATGTATTCGACTGCTATGAGAAGAGAAGATCATTAGCTGTTTAAGTTAACTTTGACTACAGTAAGTGTGCAATACAAAACATTGCTTGATGTTTGGAGTTGTTGCGCAAAGTTTGAAATCGGTCAAACTTCTAGCTGGGTGTAAACGGACACAACTGCTCCCAACAATGTTGGGAGTTGTTGCATCCGTTTGCACGTAACTTTAAGATACAAAACAAAAGCTTTGATTAAGATATTCCGGAAGTCATTTGTTACAGCAGGAAGTCATTTGTTACAGTAGGTAAAGCGGATCTCTTTATGACCTGAATTTGCCGAGGAACAGACATGCGAATCGATAGAAAGTGAATACTATAAGGCGTAATTAATTATTAACTTATTGGCCTAAGCCATATACAGTTATAAATTCTTGTTGTGTGTAACTTTTATTAGTTATTTGGAATTAGTCAATGTACTATATATTGTATACGACTCCAAATAAAAATATGTCTATGTCTATGTCTAAGTGCTCCGCCCAAGGGGGGAGAGCCCTGGGGACTAAGTGCTCCGCCCAAGGGGGGAGAGCCCTGGGGACTAAGTGCTCCGCCCAAGGGGGGAGAGCCTGCTTTAGAAATTTTTTGAAAATTGTTTCTGGAACAGAATTTTTTCGCTTTGAAAAGTCTGCCTCTCGCGCGTTCAGGTTTTACGATATCCACCAAAACGAGAGCTTGCTCAAACGCTTATTGAGCTGAACTTTGCATTAATTTTTTCTGGTCCTTTACAACAAGATCTGTTTAAAGAAAAGTGAAGTTTGGCGAAACGTTCTTTCAAACAAATTTGTTTCCCTCTCCCTTCCTGTTCAATTGCGTAAGTCAACACACTTAACGTGAGCTTGGGTTCCTGTGATGTGATGCATATGGTCACTTTATTGATTGTATTTGACGTTTAAGTGTCTTATGTGATTCATTATGGCGGATGATTTGAAGGTAAAATAAACCTTGCTAACTATGATGGGTTTAATGGTATATTCATATATATCTTTGTTAAGCCAGCATATTTGGTTTGAAAAACTCTTTTTTTACTAGGTTCAAGACACCACCGCCAACGTAGATTCGGTAGCTGTTGTGCTAAAAGAAATAAAATGTTGCTCAAGATGCGTTCTTCGCTTTCTTGGAGAGAGGAAAAGTTCTATGTATCAAAACTCGGAAGAGGTAAGGGTATCACTTACAATGCAGAAGTCAGTGGAATACCCCAGACTCTTATACCGCCAGTTTTTACTGGTTAATTTGGGTTCTATCAGACTGTGACGGACGACCAGCCCTGTGGACCAATTCCATGGATCGCGTCGTGGCCCCAGGCCATGGACGTAACCCCTGTGGACCTCTCCTAATTCCACCAGAGATCTAAGCAAATACTAGGAACCTTAAATACCCCCAGTAGTCCAGTATCTCACATGAACCTCTAATTTCAGTGTTTGACTAACGTGAGGTGCTGCTTGCCTTGCCTTCTGGGTGTCTAGAAAACTCAGACCTCAGACCTCAGACCCAAAAACTCAGTCCACCCAAATCTAGAAAACCCATAGACCTAGAAAACTTAGACCCCCTAAATCTACCCCGGGTGCCAGAGGCTTTCAGTTTTTGGTTTTAAAAAGTGACCCGCATAAAAAGCTCCCCAATACATGTGAGAAATAAGCTCTGGTACCCAGGATACCCCAAATGTAGAAAACGCAGACCCCTCCAAATCTGGAAAACTCGGACACCCCAAAAAAATCTGACTAGAAAACTGAGATGCACACACAAAAAATAAAATTATAATAATAATAACATAAACTGTAACACTCAGACCCCCAAACTGCCGTTACTGCAATTATGCAATAACATAAATAAATGACGCATTTTTTCTTTCTCTTTCTGGACTTGGATATGGTTCTTATGAGTTTGCCTACATTTGACAAAGTAAGCGAGTCGGTAGCCTGCGAAAACATCCGTTTCTCCTCGCTCTTCACCGCTGGGGACATTTTGCGTGGAGGAACATCTGTGACTCAGCGACAGAAATTTCATACCGATGATTGCAAATCAATGTTTCCTTAATAAATCTGTAGTCATGGGGTTCCAAATGTAATTTTATTCAAGTTTAGGTTTCTCCTGGTTAATTTTGGTAAAGTGTTGTGTTCATCTTCAAACGAGCTCCAGCAAAACTCAAATGTTTGTTCTAGAGAAGACTATATTCCACAAATATTGACTGTTTTGTTCAAGAATCATTGCGTTTACATTTGACGATTGTGGCCTTTTGTCTTTTGTCTGTCATTGATAAACAATAGCTAAAACAATGTAATTACTCTGTCGACCAATCAGGGTTTCTGTCCGGATTCTGGACATATTTTCTGTCATCAGTATGGAATTTCTGTCGCATAGTCGCAGGCATTCCTCTGTGCGAAACATCCCCAGTGGCGAAGAGCAAGGAGTAATGAATGTTTTCGCAGGCTAGCGAGTCGGAATGATCATGATGGAGTTTTAAAGATACAAATTCACTTTTTGAGTGAATTTTTTGTTATTGTAAGATCTCAATCACCCTGTGTCCTGTTGTCTCATAATACGGATAACCTGTAATGATACGGATGTTATTTAGACCCTCTCCGTAGCAAATTTTCAAAAGAACAAGGAAGCCTAGTAAAAACGTTTTTGCCATTCATTATCGTGATATGTTGCACCTAGCATATGTTCTAAGGGGTTTATCAGGCATTCCTTCCCCATGAACGCGCGTGATGAAACCCTAAGAATGTCCATGTTGGAGGCTATTTTGCACCCTATTTTTGTAAAAATGTATTACTGTTTTATTACTGTAAGACCCGAAAATGCACACCCAAAAATGAAGAACAGAAATGAAGATCCCCTTTTTTCACTGTTACTGATAATTTAACATAGACTTGCTACAAGTCGACCTCATAAGTTACTTAGTGAGCGGGGCAAGCTTTGCAGCCAAGTGAGCAACATTTTTAAATTGGGAGGTCTGAGTGTTCCAGATTTGGGGGGGGGGGGGGTCTGAGTTTTCTAGATTTGGAGGGGGGGCTCTGAGCTTTTGGGTCTGAGGTCTGAGTATTCTAGACACCCACCTTGAATGGACAAATGTAATGCATTCGTTTTAGTCTTGAAAAGGAGTAACCATATTTGAAGGGAACTTTACAGTCGGGAATATATATTTCTTTTACCAAATTGAATTTTTCAAAATGCACAGCCTTCCTTCTTCAGGGTCTAACATACACAAACAACATACAACATACAAGGTCTAGCATACAATTCAATATTTGAAGGAAACAGGAGGAGTGGTAGGGAGGGAGTGGTCTCCTATGCAGCTCTTTTATTTGTCTTTATCACATTGTGAGGAAATCAAAACAAAAACAGCTGTATAAGATACTACAGAGGAAGCTTAATGACTGTGAGTTTGTAACAACAACATTTTCGACTTGAATGAATTGTGATTTACATAAACCAACCTGTAAGTGTTCACAAACTTGATAATGTGCTGGACATTTTGTGTTATTTGTGAACAGGATTCAATAAGTTTGCCAACCAATAAACATTTCCATCTAAGGGCTGTCAAGGGAAGGGAAGTCTGGGGTGGGTACTCAATCATCATGCATTACCTTTTCCTCTCTAGTCTCCTACACAGCCTTTTTGCTGTTGATCTTCACGCAACTCAATGACACAAAAAAGCTGTGAAAATGATTACTTCCTCTGTACATCTCATCATGTCCCCTTGAAATAATTTCTCCTTCCAGACTAAACCGAACCCATGTTTGGAATTCAGAAAAAAATTGAGCATGTGTATAATATGAGGAGTCTTTCAGGCTTCTTCACGCAATTGCTTAAATTGCGTTTCACTGCGACGATCATACCTTCATTTCATTTCATTTCCGCAGTTCATATAAATTATGATTCATTTCATATATCATTAACACTCATTTCTTTCACGGGAACATATGAACCCATAATTGACCTGCTCCCAACGTCAGTGGCTTCATAGCTCAGTTGGTAGAGCATCGCACCGGTATCGCGAGGTCACGGGTTCAAACCCCGTTGAAGTCCTGAATTTTTTTTTCAGGCTTCTTCACGCAATTGCTTAAATTGCGTTTCACTGCGACGATCATACCTTCATTTCATTTCATTTCCGCAGTTCATATATGATTCATTTCATATATCATTAACACTCATTTCTTTCACGGGAACATATGAACCCATAATTGACCTGCTCCCAATGTCAGTGGCTTCATAGCTCAGTTGGTAGAGCATCGCACCGGTATCGCGAGGTCACGGGTTCAAACCCCGTTGAAGTCCTGAATTTTTTTCAGGCTTCTTCACGCAATTGCTTAAATTGCGTTTCACTGCGACGATCATACCTTCATTTCATTTCATTTCCGCAGTTCATATATGATTCATTTCATATATCATTAACACTCATTTCTTTCACGGGAACATATGAACCCATAATTGACCTGCTCCCAACGTCAGTGGCTTCATAGCTCAGTTGGTAGAGCATCGCACCGGTATAGCGAGGTCACGGGTTCAAACCCCGTTGAAGTCCTGAATTTTTTTCAGGCTTCTTCACGCAATTGCTTAAATTGCGTTTCACTGCGACGATCATACCTTCATTTCATTTCATTTCCGCAGTTCATATATGATTCATTTCATATATCATTAACATCAAGAGAATTGATAGGGTGTCCAATGCTAAAATCTATGATCTAACTCAGACTGCCCCACTAGTAGAAAATGTTACAACCTGCCAACTGAGGTTTCTGGGCCATGTACTCATGATGCATGATGAGCCATGCAAAGAGTACACACTGTATATTCCACCACATGGGAAGAGAAAACCAGGAAGGCAACGAACCCTGTTTCTCAGATACATTCAACACCTTTTGGGAGACACAGACAACATGATTGGCCCGGGCAAGTTGTCTGAATTGGCACAGGACCGTTGTGGCTGGAGGAAGCTCGTAGTCACCTGCTCTGCAGCTGACCGATGATGATGATGATGATGATGAATGCTTAACACTTCTTTTAGGCCTAGGTTGTATTTTTTGTTACCAGTGTTAACAACATAACATTTTGTTGTCAATTTCCTTAGATACATTCTTCAATAAGAAAAGCTGGGCATCAGTTTGACAGCTTTATGCTTACCATTCCTTTGCCTCTTTCCATTATTTTTTGGCAGGTATGTGACATTCTTCTCTAGTCTTTTGAGTACACTTTTTTGTGTGTCCATAGAACATTATACGTGTATGTATTTATACCGGTAACATCAAAGATTTGCAGTCCTCTTTAGTTGGCTACCCATTTTTATGATTGCTTGGATTTTAGACTTATTGTTTTCGGAATTCCTGTGCTAACTAACAGTTACTGTTAGTTAGTACATGAATTTCCAAAAACAATACAATTATTGTTTTGTTTTGTTTATTTGTTTGATTGTTGTTTTTCTTTACCACACCGGCTAATAATCCTCTTTTTGAGGGGTTGCTGTAGCAGTAAATAAATAAATAAATAAAGTCAGTTTTAAAAAATTCCTTTTATATTCACTGTCTTTAATGAGCTAAAATCCATCTACTTTTAATTCCTGACTTTGTCAATATTCTGCCATCTCTCTTTTATTTCTTCTAGCATTCTGTCTCCTTATTTCTTCAAGAACATCATAGGTATGTATGTTTTGAGTTTCATGGATATGCTCAAGAAATTGTATTGACATGTTACAGTCAAACGCTGTTAATATGGATTATTGCTGAGGCCAGGGCTAAAGAAAGTGTCCCTACCTACGAGGTGTTTCAGTGTATTAAAAATATAAGTTGGTAGAATTTAGAGAAAATGTAAGGGTTCCTTTCCCCAGGGACAATATAAACTGTCATAAATAATAATGTCTCTTTAAGGCACTGGTTTGACTGTATTTGCTAACCAAGATGTCCTCGTAAATGTAAGAAAAAACTGTACCTGAGGTCTGAGTACTGCCAGGTACATCCTGAGGAAAGACCTGGTATAAAAAGATTCTCTCTCTCTTTGTCAGTGCTCATAACCTGCCCATGTTGTTGAAAATTGTACTAAAACACAGCTTTCCCTCATTCACAACACTAACTGAATTTGTGAACAATAAATACATCAATCGCTATGACCTTGGGCAGAAATAGGAAAATCTGGACCACACCAAAACTAATCATATTGCACCGTGCCCTCTTGGAAAAAATAATTGAGACTTATTTTATTGAAAAATGACTCTCGGAGCTGTGTAATTTTAATTCCTTTGTTTTTCACTCGACTGAGTTCCATTTTTGACAAAAAGGATGCTGAATGACACCCCATCTGTTAAGGAGGTCTTTAAGTGGGTTTATGGACCAATAGTTGAGGAGTTGCTGCAAGTTGATTATATGCCATTGGTAAGACTGTTATTCTGAAGATCACTTTATTAGTATGGTAATAGGACTAACTGGAGTCAAATTTGGTCTGCCAGCATCCCTAAATAATCATTTGTTAAATTTTCTTTGTAAGTTACATCTAGCTGTTTTGTTTAATTTAGCTGACAAAGGCCATGTTGCATAAGTCTTGTGGTTTCTTTGGGCTTCAACTTGCCATTTTTACACAAGTGCACAGGTGGAAAATTAGTATAATATAAGCTATCAAAAATAACTTAATTCTTCCTGATATTGGTATATTCAAGTAAAAATCCTTCAAGTTCTTTATTTTGAAAGTATTTAGCCTGAGAAAAACAGGCAACATAATTTTTGCAGCACCATCCTTGTTGAATTCCCTGCAAAATGATGTCTGAGGAACACAGAAATTCCCTGCACTGGTGATGTGTCGCTACCCAGAACTCAGGCATTAGACATAAGTGCTTTTAATTAACAAGCAAATTCCCCTTGCTGCACAACTAATCAGAGGCACTACCCAGATCATGGACTTTCCTCAGATCAGTAGAAGCATTGCAAAATGTTCAGCTATTTTGTCAGGCTAGTACCGGTAAGTACTTAAAAACATTTTCAATTAGTGCTTCGTAAAAAAACTGCCAAATAGGTTTCTGTTAAATGGCCACACAACAGGATTTAGCTTAGACTTGCTGCAAGTCAACCTCTCATAAGTTCTTAAAAGTGAGCGAAGCAAGCTTCAATGCATGAGGTCGCACAGTGACTGACTGAGCGATGAAGTCTGGAGGTCGACTTGTTTCGTCTGAATGGATTTGAATCATATTATAAATTCACGCAGGAAAAAAATGATTGAGATATGCTATGTCGGAAGTGATGTGAAATTTCGCTGACTGTCGTAATGGTCAATTGTTGTGACGTCACTGGTTGAATTTTCAACCAGTGAATTTCATGCTAAACAGGTAAGAAAAGTCCTTTAAAATGGCATAACCTACCAGGAAAAAAAATACAGGACTTGTAGAAAGTCTATTTGTTGCTTTACAATTAGTCGCGTCAGCTTTTAGGTCTGCGCATGCTGTAGTTACTCTCGTCACATTTTTTAAAATCAGATGTAAATCAGTAGCAGTCATTGATTTTATCACTTGTTCATTTCCAGAGTCCATTCAAAATATCACTAGTCTTTACTCACAAGGATAATGACAAAGAATTAGAGTTTCTGTAAGTATCTTGACAACATACAGTAAATCCTCACCCCTTGGGGGCTTTTTAATTCAAGCACATTTGACGGAGAGACTAATTTGAGAGGGGGAGCTCGTTTAATTTATTTATGAACCTGATGTTATCAAATCTCCATAATAACTCTGTCAATGTAGAGTGGAAAACCTCAGGTATGCGAAGTTGGAGGTCAAGCAGCCGAAGATCAAACTGACAAAACCAAACAAGTTTCCATCATGTGAATAAACAATACCGGATTAGTCCACGTATAGTGTTACAATTGTGATTGATAAATACAGTCTGGACATAAGGATAGGGAGAAGTGGTGGGGGAGAGGGCTAAAGAAAGAGGTGAAAGCTTAATAACGTTTTTCCCCTGCAAAGAGGGAGGCGCCTCAGGTGCGGATCCAGGATTTTGAAATGGGGGGTGAATTTTTGTAATAATGTAATAGAACCAAAGCCTGATTGAGGTGTTTGAGGTCTGTGCATCAGCATGATTGAAGAGGGGCTCAGAAAAAGGGGAGTGAAAATTCACCCATTTCACCTCCCCTGGATCCGCGCCTGCGCCTATTGTGGAATGGGCCTTATTTACTGTGTGTTAACTTTTCATTGTTCCATTTAACCACTGGCCATCAGCTGGGTGTTTTAAATGGCAGTGACTTGAATTTAACCCCGCAACATTGTTATAGTCTATTATCCTCACTTCCACAGGTTGGAATCAGTCAAAATTTGTCAACATTTAAGTTTCCTCTTTTTCTCCAGAATAGCTTCTCGTCAGGAAATAATTTACAATTTCCCTATGGAATTCAAGAGGATTTAAAACGAAATTTCCTAGTTTTTATTTTTATTGAGACTTTAAACGTTTACTTTCCACGTTTATAGCTTTACCACCAATGATACTCATATTTCCTCTTAATTTATCTTTAAGTTAATAGGAATAGTTTTTCCAAGACAACGACTAGACAGCGACAAAAACGACAAAAGATGGAAGCAGCTCGCTCGCACAATTGACTGCAGTGAGTCAGCTTAAAAGGTAATGATTAGATATACCTCCTGTCAGTTGATATTTTATCGTGCAAGCAATGCTTCTTAACTGACACTCTCGAAATGGACAACTCTACTTAAAGCCGCCTTCATAAACCCCTTTTGAAATCTATGTTTCCAAAAATTGTTCCCATAAGCTCCAGTTTCGGGCACTTTGTTGCTTCCCGAAGGTGTACGCTTAACAAAATCGGGTTCAACTGTATTTGGTAACTTAATGGCTTGTTCCTCAAACTATGTTAAGTCCAGAGTCTGATCTGAATAAGAGGCATACGCTCGTTAATTAGTGTCCGCGGCTGAACTTTTAATTCAAATCAAGTTCGGCGTTTCATCTGAGTCTATTTTAATCCTTTGACGACCGCTCCATATGGAACGATGCATATTTTCCTTCCTGGGCCTGTTTCTCGAAAGTCCCGTCAACTTTTCGGGCCCGAAAAGCTGTTTTATGTTTGCCGGGTCCGCATTCAAGATCAAAGTTTCAATAATTTTAAGAATGACAATATGAAACTATCAGTTAACAAACCAAATCGTCCGGTTTGTGAGCTAGGAACTTTGCTACTATTCAGCTAGTTTTGATTTCAAAGGTTGCCTTCGAATCCGAAAAGTTACCGGATCTTTCGAGAAACGGGCCCCAGGACCCATTTAGCTTTCCACGGGTACTTCAGTTTGGAAATTCTGACCAATCCTCACTGGGTTAGAAAAATTCAGTTTCCTTCGATGTTCTGCAAAGGGGTAAGTAGTGTCTCGCAACGGTAGCCACTGCTGACAAACAACAGTTACATGGGATGCATCTTGAACTTTCTTGGTAGATTTGATCCTGCTATCGTGGTAAACGAAAACCCTTATTTTACCCCATTTGGAATTTATTTACACTCCTCAGGACTAGAAATTATATGATACGCACTATATGCTGAGTCGTATTCATTCTATAAACGCAGTTTTAACCTAGTTAGCTCTGATGTACTGTATTTGCCTTTCAGACTGGCAGATTGTCCTCCTCAGCCCGCAGCACTTCCAATTGAGCTATCAGAAGTAGTTTGTTCTCACGATTCCATCTATATTGCAGGTGTTTATTGATTACTTTTTTGCTCTTTTTACATATAAATGAGTATGAAATACACTTTGTATTATGCTCGTGCAAAATTGAAAGCAGTGAAAGGAAAAAGATTGCAAGGAAACGCAGTTATAGTTCATTTGAGTATTGTGAGATGGAACCTCTTAAAAAGAAACATTTAGTTACAAGTAGAAAAGAAAACAGTCAGATTGGGGTATAGATTTTTGCATTGAACAGTATAAGAATAATTTCAGTGTACAGTCTTCATTTGATGGAAAACAGTATGTTTGTAAAACGTGTCAGTTAATACAGACATTTTCTATCAACAGAGTTTGACTCTTTTACCAACGTCCAATAAAAACAACCCCTTATAGAAACCCAGCAACTACCTCACAAAGTACGCCCATCATCTTAGTAATCAAACACATCTCAACTAACCCCTCAAATATACAATACCACTGCACTACCCACATATCCCTCATACACATAACAAACTTCACATACGCGTAGTACAACCACGCCCAAATATACGCTACCACAGCGTCTTGTTTCAATTATTTTTGCAGGCATAACATTAGAGCTTGAAAGAGTTGGCCCAGTTTTTTTAAAGTTTTAATCCATAGTCCGTCCGTGCCATCTGCAGCCGCGACAGAAGACAGGAAACAGTTCCAATGCTGCCCAAATTCAGTCTTAAATAACACAACTGGACTTTTTTGGAATAAAATTGATGCGAAGACACGTTTTAGCTTTTTAAAGACATAGCTCTTGATGAAAAACGGAAGAATTGACTCACGAAAAGCTGGTTACGGAGCCATTCGCAATTGAAACCTCTTTGACGCATCTGTTGTACTAGATATCTTTGTTTATTTTTTTTGTTTATTGTCATTTTTGCCATACACAAAATAGAAAACTTAAAAGAATTAAAAGATAAGGCAAGGAACCCCAAGAAAGCCAATAAGGCTTATGAATAGGACCACCTTTTAAGATTATAATACCTAATAAATTAATAATTACAATGCTGACATTGGCAATTTAACTCCAAGTACGCATAATAGAAAATAATCATTAATCATTAAAATAGGATAAAAATAGAAAAGACTGAACGTGCAAGTGCAAAAGAAAAAAAAAAAGGTGAGAAAAAATAAAGCAAGAATAAACACGAAAAAAGAAAAAAAAAAGCGAAAGAAGCGAAAAACTACACACAAGCATTAGGAGAACTAAAGTGTGCTTAAGCCAAGAAAAAATGACTTAAGTTTAGAAGTAAACAAAGCAGTATATCGAAGATATATTTATCATATTTTCGTAAATAGGTCACAGAAAGGGAGAGATTCCGCAGAGATGTATTTTACCACCTATCGACTGGATACGGGAAGGTTTTTCCAAAGCTATTATGGCCTCATAACAAGGCTCAATAAATATTTGACAAACCATGCAATTGTATTGTAAACTTGTTTCGTTGAATCCAGTTCACGACTTCAACACGAAGGGTCAGTTATTTAAACGACAAATCTTTGGACCTTCAGGTCTCTTCCTTTCTGTTTGGTTTTATAAAACAGTTCACAATAAATGGTGTTTAGATATAACTATTGGGCCAATTGAAAATGGCTTAGAACGCGGTTTTGTTAAACACTGACTAAACTACGTTTAACTAACTGGCCCGAAGTGTTTAGCACCACTGAGTCTTAAAGTACCCTCTCTCAAATTCGCTCGTGATAGAGAACTCGATATAGTCAGGGATTTAGACTGTCTGCGACGTAGGCTACCCTGCTGTCTATTAAAAGCCCCCCTTTCTAACTGACGCCAAGAGTGAGATTGCCTCACAGTTCACGGTAAGGATTCTGTGGTCTGGATCAGGGCGGGATAGTCCGCTGTTCATAATTACATATCTTGCTTGGAACTCGTGCTTTAGTTGGGACACCTTCGGGAGTCTCAAAATTTGACTTTTCTAACAATTTTGTGTCCAAGAATTCAGCGTAGATACAAAACTTCACAGTTAGCACCAAAGGGGGGGGGGGGGGGGGTAAACTAGGTAGACTATAGTGTGTTATGTATTGAGCGGAATTCTAGACTATGAGTAGTCCCCATTTTTCCTCAGGGCTGATAAAGCGAGCAAAACGCGAGCGCGCGTGAAAATTACCCCACGTGAGAAAGGCGAGACTCTGTGGGGAGATTCAGACGCGCTTGTTTTCGCTCGCTCTACTATCCCTGGGGAAAAATAGGGACTACTCGTAGTCTAGCGGAATTCTAAAAGAGCGCTTTTATAAAAATATATAAGGCATCAGTTTCAGGGATGACAGATTTTGCTCATATAAACGATTATATCCAGCTGACAAACTTTAAATTGCAAAATCTGCTCAGTACATAACACACTAGAAGTTTTGACCGATCATTTATTAATAAAATCACATTCAGTGCTGTCTTCGATTCCATTCTTTTCGCAAACTTGGACTTCCCAATCTGGTACAACTGTGCATTGCATCGCCGTAAAGCGCGATCTACCAAATTAAAATCAACCCTCCGAAACTTCCATCATTTCACAATGTCTGGGCTGTTAAATTTTATCTAAATCGCCTCTAAAACAGCCGAGATATAAACGTTTCAAAAGATTTAGCACAAGCAAATTTTTGCTTACGAATTTGTTCATAGATATATATATATAGTTGTCCCCCTCGGCCTCGCTAAGGAGAGAAGGACCACCTGATCGCAGGTTAAGTTTGTTACAGTTATGAGAATAAAAGCCTCTCCCTTTTAAACGCCACCAGCTTGGGTTCCTAAGGCCCGTTTCAAACGTCGTGCTACTGCCGTGCCGAACTAAATTGATCGAATTAAATTCGACTTTAGCACGGCAGTAGCGCGACGTTTGAAACCAAGTCGTGCCACTGCCGTGTAGCACGGCAAGCTTTGCCGTGCTACACGGCAGTAGTTCGACTTGGTTTCAAACGTCGCGCTACTGCCGTGCCGAACTCAATTCATAAACTATAAATACATTAGAATACATTCAAAAGTTTCCTAAACCGTTTCTTTATTTTTGTGTTTTGTTTTCGGCAACAGCCGTTCTATTCGACTGAATTAAATTCGACGTCTGAAACCAAGTCGTGCTAGTGTCGTGCTACAGTCGAGCTACAGTCGAGCCACCTTAGCACGGCAGTAGCACGACGTTTGAAACAGGCCTTAAATTCCTTTGGATTCTCTAGTTTTTTAGTTCTGTGGGAAATGGCAGGCTAGCATCTTTGGCCGGATCTCGACCCCGGGAACTGTTTCTCAAAAGTCCCGCTAAAATCTAAACCTGTTGAATAGTATCACAGTTCTTAGCTCACAAACCAGTCAATGCTGCTTCATCAACTGATCATTTTTGAAACTTCTATCTTGAATGCAAAAACAGTAAAAATAAAACAGCTCCAGGGGCCTGTTTCTCGAAAGTCCCGATAATTAACGGGCCCGGTAAGCTGTCTCCGTTTTCATTAAAGATTGAGGTTTGAATAGTTTTGCATGTAACATGATAAAACTATCAGTTAACGAAACAAAATGGAGTAGTTTCCTAGCCAGGACCCGCGCTCTTATTCTTTATATTTCGATTTGAATATTTGATTTCGGGCCCGAAAAGTTACCGGGACTTTCGAGAAACGGGCCCCAGGCCCGAAAAGCTACTCTTAACGGTTGCCGTCTTTGCGTCGATTATCGAAGTTCAAGAGAGCTGAATGTTCTCTCTTGCGTAGTTTTAAAAGTTTTGAAACAATACTAACAAGCCATTAGTTTAAGAAACAAAAAGAACTGGTTTGTGAGCTTAGACAGCCACTCTCTCTGAATGTATGATCTTTCCCCCGTCCCGCGCGCGTGTCTCGCGCTCCACGTTCGCTTCGAGATGATAGACAAAAGAACAAAAAGTCTCTAGGTACCTTTGTACCTGTGTTTTCTCTTAGGGGAGGGGCGGCTGTCATGGACTGTACTTTTTGTATCAAGGAAATGTACCCTCTCTCCCAGTGTTGTGTGACAGATAGAGAGAGGGGCCATAAGGCCAGAAAGGCCAGAACCGTGCTTCTTGATGTCTCCTCTTGATGCTACAAAAAAAATGCATTATTCCACCGCCCGCCCCAGTCTCTTCAAAGTGGTGTTTCCGAGAAACCGAAAAGAAGCTGGGGGCAATGTAATTCCAACCAAGATGGCGAAGCTCGGTGTTAAAGTAGGAAGGAAAACTCACGTTGAACTGCCTTGAAAAATGGGAAACGTAACAGCCGGAGGCGTCAACGAAGGAGAAGACGATGAAAACGAGTATTTTGAGGTATTGTTTTTGTTTAATTGTTAATTAAATCTCCTCTTCTGATACGATGATGTGTGATCACCTGGGCCTATGGATTTTACAGCTGAATTTAAGCTTTGGTTAGGAGAAAACCGGCAAGGAAAGCGGTCATTTTTTTAAAAAAAAATTCTTTAACGCAGATGAAATTTTTTGTCTGACAAATTTTGCAACGGTAGCTTTCATAACCGAGTGTACTGAAATAATATTACCCAGCGTTTATCATTTTCGCTTTGAGGAAGCATGACTTGATTTGCAGCTAAGTGGCTTTGGAATTTATCACCATTGTCATTGACTATTTAAATAACTTCCTCTATTCTTTCTAACGGTAAGTCAATGCATTTTAATGTTCTTTGCCACCATATGATATTCATCGATGTTTTTCGGCCAAATTAAAAAAGGATTACTAATCACTCTGACATTAATTCCTAATTATGATAGGCTGGTTGTAATAAAATGTAATATTGGCCTTTTAAAGCGCATTTTCAGTCAAAACAATGTAATTACAGCGAATCCTCAGTAAACAATCCCCATAGAATGAACATCCCACATATAACAAAAGACATTATCAGGTATGGCAAAACCCATGATAAACTGCACTACCATTATAGATAAATGATTCTCCATTCCTGTAGCCTCTTACGCAGATGTCATTGGGTGGAATGCATGCCGAAGCTCCACGAGCATCTGAGATAGGATAACAATCGAGTTACGAGTTTGAGTTGAGTTAGAGTTGAGTTTGAGTTAACATTGAGTTAGGTTGGAGTTACTGTTTTCGGTGCTATTTATTAGATTTTTTTAGTTTTTAAACTCTGTGAATGCAAATGACGGCAAGGATTATGGGTGTTGGGGTTCATTTCCACTATCACTTAATTTTTACATGCAGAGACACGTAAATTTTTTGCACATAAATGAAATAGAGGCAATGTATGAAAGGCCCGTGTAAACCAGAAAGTTGAGCGAGGTTCAACTTCTACGTTTACCCGTTACCCTTGCCCCCCCCCATACATTGCCTTTATTTTTATTTACGTGTGTTACCGCGCAAGTAAAAATTAGGTGACAGTGGAAATCCACCTAAACTTATCAAGTGCGTAAATTCAATGCAAACCTTTTTTTTAATTCTACCTAAGGGACAGGGTGTAGACAGCCACATCTCCCTCCCCTGCCTTGGAATCCACACCCTGGACCTCATTCTGAATGCCTGGAAAAGGCTTTTAATATTGAGGAAATTATTTCAATACTAAAAGAACATATAATTACCATCGCGTAAATCCTGTCATCATTTTTTCTCGATTTCACTAGGAAGATCGAAAGACTACAACAGAAACCATTCCTCTATTGCATGCTACATCAAGTTTCCTATGGTTTCAACAAAAAATTCTGAAGAAGGCTGGAGAATATTAACAAAACAACCTCTTCGTCAATCTCCGAAAGACTTCCCCAATCTACATTTTATAATGCCACGGCTCGAGCTACTTTGTTTTGTGTACTGTGAATTGCAGACTACGGAGCTCGGACATAACAATAAAGGAAATCGATAAAACTGCCAATACACTTATAGTGAACTCTAAACGTGCAACACACATTTTGGTAGATTTTGTTGCCGTCATCGCACGGTTATAGGGACCTTATGAAACTACGACGGCGACAGCAAGCAGAAAAGCAATAGGTTTAATATTCAGTAATGAGCAAAACAACAACTCTGCACGTGCAGCCCGCTTTTTTGTACATTTTTTTGCTGTCCCTGCACAACTACAACATAAAGTGACGTGAGACTGTAGCTAAATGTCAGGGATAGTGGGTAGAATGCATGGGTGTGGGTAAACATCGTGGGTAAAAAAAAGTATAGAAAAATAAAAGATAAAGTAATTAAAATGAAATAAATATAAAAAAGTTTTAAAATATTTATGAAACGAAAATCTCCGACTAATTCATTGCCCTTTTCACAGCTTTTTCTTCATCCTCTTCCCAATATTTCGTTAGCCACCTTGGACTTGGGTCTCCTTTCATAACATCACTGTATAAAAGGCATGTCGCCAATAAAGATTTATCCATGCCTGAGCAATCGCCGCCAAAATAAACGACACAGACATAAAATATGTGAACGTGCAATTTGCAGAAAGTATGAGAAAGCTCTGACTCGCTGAATGAAAAGCACAGATTTTTTAACACGATGGAATGCGATCACCGTCTGGGGAAAGGGGAGGGGAAGTGAGGGCAAAAAAGGACAATTTTGAGCCATTTCATGTTTTTTGATAGAACTCTTTCTTAGAGACATTTTAGGTCTCTTAGCCTGCGAAGGAACTAGACTGTTTTGGTATGTACGCGCAGATTTTCGTTTCATGAATTTTACAACTTTTTGCTATTTAATTTCTTAATTTTTATTTTTTTCGGTAAACTTTTTTTACCCACGACATTTACCCACACCCACGACCCCTGACCTCTACCCTCTACTCATGACCCACAACATTTAGCTACACTCAGTTTACCCAACAGGATGGCAGAAAGGAGAGGACGGCAAAACGTGCTGTAACGCTTGTGTCTGACAAACGTGACAAGGCTATTACTTGTGTGCTTTGTCGTGATCTTCACTTCAAGTTAATGTTCCCTGGTCATTTACTAAAAGATCTGTTTAAAGGAGCGTGAAGTTTGGCGAGACCTTTTCAAACAAAATTATTAATGTCACGCTTGTCACACAAGGTTTGCCTTCTTTTCTCTCTCGTCCTGTTGCGTAAATTCACAACAGCGTCAGCGTCTGGGGTGGAGGGGGGATGTCTCGTGAAAAGTGAAATCACACTGTTTCAAAATTCATTGCTGTAATTCCATGCCTTCCAATTTGTCAATGTCAGTGGACTGTATCTAAGTCTAAAGAAGAAGGAATCAAAAAATGGTTGTATGGTGTTCACGTCCTCGGCTTCCTGCCTGAAAAGAAGAAGTTAGGCAGCTTCAAGTTCGTGTAATGACGGCAAGAAAAAAGGCGCGGTGTTTTGCCAATCTAACCCTATTTTGCTTTTTTGCGGGTCTTGTTGTTGTCCTTACATGTATGTTTGGATCCATGGGCACAACGACAACAAAAAACCCTTGAATTTGAAGCCGATCCTGTTAGTAACAATGTTGCTTTGAAAAGCAGAGAGCACCTGACTTTGCAATGAAAGAGTACTTATAGGTATAGTGCAATCGTATTGAAACCGCAAAATTAGAACATGATGGAAAGTTACCAGTCAGTCACAAATGCATTAACAATCGTGGGAAAAAGAACAGTTGTTACATTTTTTCTTCTTCTTGTCCATGTTTTTTGCACAATGGCATTTAATTCTCTTTTGTCATCAGCTATGAAGATAGATCAATTAAAACTAGAAACAATTCAGGGTATCTAGCGGCCAAATAACAAGTTTTATGCTTGAATAAGAAGAAAATCAAAGACCTTTATTCCCACAGAACATGTGAACAGTGCTCTCAATAACATGCGGCCATAAAGTATTTCGTTTCCCTTGCAGGGGCGTAGTTACTCGCACCAATCATAAAAACTCAGCAACAAAAATATAAGAAAAAACTAAAAACAGAAACAAAAATGGTGAAAATGCATTTTCTGTAGAAAAAAGGCATTTTTTGGTAACTCAAACTTAACTCAATCTTAACTCAAGCTCAGCTCTTACTCAACTCAAGCTCATAACTCGATAAATAGCCGATCCCAGAGCATCTGCATAGGAGGCTACCAGTCCCTTGGTACCTGGTTTTACTGGGGTTTCCCTATTAACAAGATGATCTGGAGCCATGCAGTTGCAAAAATTTCAGTGTCTGATATAACAGCAAACACCCAATGTTTGGCCCAGGCAAACTCTTTATTTTAGCTCTAGATACATGTCAATAGTTACATCTGACATTACCTCACGCTTCACTTTACAGAATTTTAGGTTGAAGTTTAGTGTCCTAATCTGCAAAAGGAAAAAGAAAACTGTTAAAGTAATTGTTTCAAAATATTTCTTTCTATTTTGATGCAGGATGGACAGGAAGCAGGTTCTGGCTCATCAGGTATGGGTGTTATGGTTAAAAGAAATATAATTGCAGACCAATATTTAGGCAAATGCACCTAGTACAATGCTGTTTTATTCCCTCACAGGATGAAATTATTATTATTATTTTTAATTTGAGATACTGCACAAAGTGTTTGAAATCTTAAGTCTTATTAAAACTGTGAAAGGTTTGAACTCAGGAGTCATTTCAAAAGTAGGTTGAGTTTGATCGTCCGGGTGAACGTAGTCCTGAATAGGACTGTTGTTGTTGACAGTGACTGACGTTTCGACAATCTGTGTGGTAGTCATCTTCAGAGTCAAAGTGAGTTGTATCACGTCAGTAGATGGTATTATATACTCTGGTTATTGATCTGATTGGTCAATAAAGTCAAGATGTTATTGGTCGTCTGTCAGTTAAGCCGTGGTGTTATTGGCTATGAAGACTCGTAATCAGTAATTGGTGCGTTTCGATCCGTCTGTTGTCACACTTAAGCAGTCATCTATTGTTAGTCAAATTGTCAGTTCTCCAGTCGATCTCTCGTAGTTAGTTTCGCTTCATCTCGTCAATAAGTCGTTTGTGTGGAACTGGGACGAGTAATGGCGGCGTGAAGACGCTTATTGTATTGTGGCTGTCCGCAATTTCTTGAAATATCCGAGGTCCCCGTAACGACAAATGGCCGAATTTATTACCGAACTATTAGGAAAAAGGAGAAACAGGATATCAGCCAGTTCTGACGACTCAGCCTCCTCACCCAACAACAAAAAATCTCGACAAACTGTCTCAACCGACGAAGAAATAGCTGAAGAAGACACAATCTTAACTGCGCTAGAGATGACAGCAAACTTCTCTGAAAAGCTGGAAGAAATCCTAGAGCGTTTGAAAAAGCTCAACGTCATAGAATCATCCATTAAAAACATCGAGAAAAAGCTCAACTGTCTAGAAGAGCGTACAGCAGTATTGGAAAATTTCAGACAAATTACGGAGAAAGACATTAATGATCTTAAAGAAAATGGAAATTTCACAAGCTCACAGTTAACTGAAATATCGACCGAGCTAAAAAATCACCAAGCCGCAATCGCTGATTTAACACAAAAGGCGGAGAGGAGTAAAGAGTTGTTAAACGACCTCACGGCAAAAAATCTCTACCTAGAAGCTTATTCGAGAAGAGAGAATATCAGATTTATGAACATAGGAGAAGGCTCCTCCGATGGACCCGAAGATGTGGAAGAAACCCTAAGAGATTTCTTAGAATGCGAATTGGGCTTCCACGATGCAAGAAGCGCTGAAATCCAAAGAGTCCATAGGAGCGGAAAAAGCAAGAATGGAAAGCCTCGGCCAATCCTGGCCTGTTTTCTGAGATACAAGGATGTCCAAAAAATATTTTCCCTCGGGCACAGATTAAGAGAAACCGACTTCCAAATGTTCCGCGACTATCCTGCAGAAATTGTCAGACGACGTAAAGAGCAGATGAAGACCTTCAAAGAGGCCAGAAGAAACAACATCCCTGCATCCTTCAGTCTATCGGAACCAGATAAGTTATTTATTAGAGGTCGATTATGGCCTGTAGGAAAAAAACTGATCATTAATTCTGAGACTATCTAGATTGATTTCATAAGCGTATTACAGGGACAAACTTGTCATTATTACTATTTTTTTTGCGGCTAGTTACCCGTTAGAGATGCAAAGTGATCACCCAGCAAGAAGGGAATATTTTAACTTCGTCTTTATGTTTTTTTCGTTTATTTTTCTATTTTGCTTTACTTTCCTTGCTCTGAAATATCTTCATTTTATACCTTTTAGTGCTAAACCGATACTCTTTATCTCTTTTGCAAAAATGGGCATAATTTCTCATGCTAATATGCTTTGGGTGAAAGATGTCATATTCTTTTTTCACCACAGCAACAAAAGAATTCGACATTACAATTGGTTCAATTAATGCTAGGGGTTTGGGAGACAGAATCAAGCGACGGGAATTATTTAATTGGTTGCGGAAAAAACAAATGGCAATGTATTTTATTCAAGAAGCCCATTGTACTGAAAATGATATGCATGATTGGCGAGCTGAGTGGGGTTATCAGGCCCTTTTCAGCTGCTGCTCCAGCAAAAAGGCAGGCGTTATTATATTGTTTAACAATAATTTCACCTTTCAAATCTCAAGAGCATACTGCGACCCTGGGGGACGCTTTATAATCTGTGACTTGATTACAAATGGGAAACAATTAACCTTCATAAATTTATACACTCCAAACAATGACGATCCAATTTTTTTTACCTCAATCTTTGAACGGTTAGCAGATTTTAAGTGCGATGAGGTCATAATTGGCGGGGATTATAATTTAGTACTGGATGTTGAGAAAGATAAAAAGGGCGGCCTTGCAAAAACCCACAAAAAATCGTTGGAAGTCGTAAATAGCTACTGCGAAGACTTAGACCTAATTGATGTCTGGAGAATACAAAATCCTGATCAAAGAAGATTTACATGGAGACAAAAGAACCCTGAAATACATTGCAGACTTGACTTTTTTCTTTTAAGTCAATGCACATCTTGCAACTCAATCAATACAGACATCGTCCCTGGTTATAAGACAGATCACTCACTGATCACATTGCAAATATCGACGCATAACAACATGAGAGGACGAGGTTTCTGGAAACTAAATACCTCATTCCTAAAGGATGAAGAATATATAAAGAAAATACAAATAATTATAACCCAAACTAAAGATGAATATGCACAAGATAACACTGTCACTCCAAATTTACTGTGGGAAATGATCAAAATGAAAATTAGAGAGACATCAATTGAGTACGGTAGAATAAATAAGAGAAAGCTTTTTCAAAAACAAGATGAAATACAAAAAAACATCAAAATCCTAGAGGAGCAGACTGCTAACATCGATGTAAAAGACTGCCCAAATGTATGGTCAGAGTTAGAAAAGGAAAAATGGGAACTTGAAACCATAATTGAATACCAGACAAAAGGGGCTATTTTAAGATCTAAATCGCAATGGTACAATGAGGGCAAAAAAAACACTAAATACTTTCTAAACTTAGAGAAGAGACACTGCAAACAAGGAACGATCACCCAGCTGAAAGGTAATGACAAAGTCTTAATTCAATCGGACAAAGAAATCTTACATGAGTGCGAGGCTTTTTATAAAAATCTGTATGGCTCAAAAGTACAAGTTAACGATTACCCGCAAGATTTCTTTCCAGCTTCACGAGAAGTATTGAGTGAAGTAAGTTAACAGCATTGCGAGGGTCTTTTAAGTCTTAAAGAGTGTTTGGAAGCGGTAAACGGTATGGCCACAGAAAAAACACCAGGTACGGATGGCCTGCCATGTGAATTTTATAAAGTCTTTTGGAAAGACATAGGTGAAACACTAACAGAGGCCCTTAACTTCTCTTATCAAACAGGAAAACTCGTGGTGTCACAAAGGCAAGGAATTGTCAAGCTTATACCAAAGAAGGACGCGGATCCCAACTTAATTAAAAATTGGTGCCCTTTGACACTATTAAACTGCGATTATAAAATTGCATCAAAGGCCATAGCAAATCGAATTAAAACAGTCTTGCCGGAACTTATATCAGAAGATCAGTCAGGGTTCATTAAAAATAGGTGCATAAGTGACAATATACGCACGTTAGATAGCGTCATTAAGTATACAGAAAGCAAAGGACTACCTGGTCTACTTCTTTTCCTCGATTTCGAAAAAGCTTTTGACACTCTAGAGTGGTCTTTCATAAATCAAACTTTACAGCATTTTGGCTTTGGCCCCTCACTGTTAAACTGGGTTGGATTATTTTACTGCAATATTGAAAGTTGCATACTAAACAACAGATGGGCGAGCAATTTCTTTGATTTAAGTCAAGGTGTTAGACAAGGCTGCCCCTTATCGCCTTATCTCTTCATACTATCCGTAGAAATACTCGCTGAAGCTATTCGCAACAAAAGAGAAATAAAGCTGGGCATCAAGATCCAAAACACTGAAGTTAAAGTAAGTCAATATGCTGATGACACAACACTTATTTTAGATGGAACTGAAGAATCAGTAAGAGCGTCACTGCTACTGATAGAAGCATTTGGCAACATATCTGGCCTAAGGCTAAACAATGAGAAAACAGAGGCCTTGTTGATAGGTTCTAAAAGAAATTGCGACCTAAAACTCTGCCACGAAAAAAAATTTAAATGGCAAAAGGAAAAGGTCAAAGCACTAGGCGTGTGGCTCTCTACAAATCACCAGATAACAATCTCTCTCAATTATAACGAGAAGTTAGCGAAAATCAAAACTATCTTGGGATGCTGGAAATTTAGAAGACTCAGCTTATTAGGGAAAATAACAGTACTAAAAAGCCTTGTAGCATCCCAACTGGTCTATATACTTACACCTTTACAAACAAATCACCAAGTAATAAAAGAAATCAACAAGCTTTTTTTCAATTTTTTATGGAATGATAAAAAGGATAAAATTAAACGCTCGGTCATGATCAATGACTATCCAGAAGGAGGACTAAACATGATCGACATTAGCTCTTTTAATAAATCACTCAAGGCTACCTGGATTAAAAAATATCTTGATTCAGGAAACCATGGAAAATGGAAAAACTTCTTTAACCTGGAGCTGAGAAAATACGGAGGAAGTACCTTTTTTGAATTAGGAAATCTTAACAGGAAGGATATTGATAAGCTAAGGATAGAAGACACTTTTGTCAAAGAAATTGTAGAAATTTGGTCCGACTCTTTCTTTGAGAAGAGAATAGTATCAAAAGATCATTTTCTATCACTACATCTATTACAAAATTCTTTAATAAGAATAAACAATGCACCAGTTTTCTGCAATGATTGGCTTACAATGGGTATAACACAAATCAAACATATAATGGACGATAATTCCCTCACCTTCCTTTCCCTCGAGCATTTTCAGAATAGATATAATATTCGAGTAAAACCGTTAATGTTTTTCGGAATAGTCTCAGCCGTGAAATCTTTGCAACGACAAATCCCAGGGGCACACCAGTGGTATGAAAGTTCTTTTAATACATTTCTCAAAAGCCGAAAATCATCTAGAATTGTTTACAAACAATTAATAGCAAATAAAAGTGAAAAACCAAGATCTTGTACAGACAAATGGCATGAAGACATCTGCTTTTTGACGGATAAAACTGTCGACTGGAGAAACGTTTTTCAAGTGGCAAACGCTTGTACAACGTCCTCAAAACTAATTGATTTTAATTTCAGATTTTTACATAGGCTTTTGCCAACCAACAGCTATCTGCAAAAAGTAGGGGTTAAAGAGGACGAAAAATGTACTTTTTGCCATGGCGAGAAAGAGGATTTGATGCATATATTCTGGAAATGCCAAAAAACCAAAACTTTTTGGGATAATCTCTTGATATGGCTCCAGTCGTGCCAGATCCTCCAACCAGACAATTACTAAGACATAACCACCGCCTTGGGCCTTATGCCAGACAGCTCTTCCTTTAAGCTTCATATAAATTTCTGCTGCCTTATAGCTAAGAATTTTATCTGGATATGCAGATGGAAGGAATGTTATCCAAATCAGAACAATTTCTTGCTTCATTTGAGACACTTATATCAATTAGAAAATAAGACACCAAGCAATATAAAAAAGTGGAAACCTTTCTTTTCCTCGCTGAATCGTGTCTCCTAAGTCCAAAAATGTATTAGTTTTATCAAGAATAGTTATTAAAAATACTTTTCACCACAAAGAAACCAAAGACATGAAAAATTAATTATAAACTATACTAAAAGTTATATGGAATTAGCACTGTTTGTACACTAGTTTATATTTGTAAGTACTGCCCTGTAAATGTGTAAATTCGCTACTTTTTATTCATTTATCTATTTTTTTTTTCTTTTTTCAATTTATTTCGTGTAATTTTCTTTTACTTTTTTTGTGTTTTACTTGCAATAAAATAAAATAAAATAAGTCGTTTGTACGGTGCTTGTAACTGTTGGCTACGATTCAGTGGCATTTGTTCTAAGTTAGTGAACCAGCTTTCCAAAGTAAGGCGTTGATGGTAGTCTGTAGAATATGTTATACATGTCGCAGAGTCCCAGTCAATTCGTCAATTCGAAACATCAAATTGACTGGGACTCTGCGACATGTATAACGTATTCTACAGACTACCATCAACGCCTTACTTTGGAAAGCTGGTTCACTAACTTAGAACAAACGCCACTGAATCGTAGCCAACAGTTACCAGCGCCGTACAAACGACTTATTGACGAGATGAAGCGAAACTAACTACGAGAGATCGACTGGAGAACTGACAATTTGACTAACAATAGACGACTGCTTAAGTGTGACAATAGACGGATCAAAACACACCAATTACTGATTACGAGTCTTCATAGCCAATAACACCACGGCTTAACTGACAGACGACCAATAACATCTTGACTTTATTGACCAATCAGATCAATAACCAGAGTATATAATACCATCTACTGACGTGATACAACTCACTTTGACTCTGAAGATGACTACCACACAGGTTGTCAAAACGTCAGTCACTGTCAACAACAACAGTCCTATTCAGGACTACGTTCACCCGGACGATCAAACTCAACCTACTTTTTTAAGTCTTATAATTGTTACATCTGTGAAAAAAATAAGGTACTAATGGCAAACAAAAGCTCTTACTGAAGAAAATATTCATATTTCCCCATTCCCCCTACCCTCCTACCCCTCTTTACCCTCTATCCTCTTTTCTTGATCTGTACATAAGGCTGTTCAATCCTGTGTTAAAAGGATAACTATTCATCCAGCAGTTGGGTTGAAAATCCCCAACATTACGGAATGCTGCCTACTGATGAGCGTCAGCCATAAAATCGCAGGTCCTATGACTATTTGCACACTCACAAAGGTCTTTGATCTTTCTGGTATCTTTTGTTCTTCTATTGTCTCCAATCAATCAAGATGTTTCACCAATTTCCACTTAAAAATAATAGGAGACATATGATTGACAGAAATTTGCATTTACAATTGACAAGTATGAATAGGCACAATTCCATAATGAAAGATGACCATCTAAATTTCATGTTTGATTGTCTTGTATTTCCATTTCAGTTACTGACCTGTTTCCAAATATTTTTTACTTGGCAGCTGATATTACTGATCAGGGAGCTTTAGACCTTGCAGTACTGTTTGACCATGGCCTTCTCCGGGATGCCGCCTCAAAAATAAAGTAAGAGATTGCTTAATTGAGCTACAGATTTGTCTATCTACCTCTGTATCACAAACTCTGTCCTTGTTATAGTAATTTTTTGTTCTTGTTTAAAAACAATGGCATTTACAAAAATTAAATTAATAACAATTTTTGCTAGAAATTTGCAACAATAGTGATCTTCATGAAATGAACAATAAAACCAAGTCCATTTTAAAACTGTAGTCCATTTTACATGAACAAGTTGGGTATTGCAGTGGAGAATTTTTGAAACAATAACCCTATTATACATATAAATTAATGATATAGTGATAATCTCTCTTTTTTTTTTGTAGAGAGGAGCCAAGTGAGTCATTTTTGCAGCAGCATTCCTCCAGCATTGTGCGATGGCTAGAAGAAAGAACGTCCAGGCATGAGGTTAGTACTGTATGCTAGCCAGGTGTTCCTAATTTGTACTTGTCAAAGTTTTTGCTTCATAATTAATTTTACAATTTTTTTTGTTATTAAATATATAATTACCTTTTATTGAGTTTTCTGGTTGTAATTCTTCTTGTTATTTTCCTAACCATGTTATAAAATTAATAAATTAAAACACGACATGATGTCGTGTTTTAATTTATTAATTTTCTTTACTGCAGGAATTTGTCAGCCTTTCCCAGTTTACTGACATGTTAACGGGAAGAGGAGCAAACAAGGAAGACTGTTTAGAGGTAATTAACACATTTGTTGCTGTCATTTATTATTATTTTTATTTACCTATGTCTTTTTATCAGGTACACTGTAAATTTAAATCTTTAGTGCAGTTAAAATCTTTTCAAATCATGAGTACTAATATTTGTTAGGGAGTTCTTAACTACACTAGGTAATAAGGCAAAGGGCTACTCTGTTGTCCCTTGCGAAGTGAAGGTCGCACATGGATCAGAGCAGCCTACAAACTTAGTGGCCCATATACATTTCTTTGTATATATCTCTTGGTTTCTGTGTGCCCTCATGTCATCAAATGTGCATGTGATGTCACGGAAAATTCTGTTTTTCCAGGCAACAGCAGGCAGCATTGAACCAAGTTCCCAAAGATGTTATAAATTTCAACAATAAACGCTTAAAGTATACGTTACACATAGGTATTAGATTGTCTTAGTTTAATAATTTTTACAAACTCATCCGAAATAAAATACTTACCTCTGATTCCTGTTTCATTTGTAGTTATTTAGTCAATTTGATGCTGAAGGAGAAGGCTTTGCAGATGTAGAAACATTTTTAGAGGTACTTACTAATTTCTCATTAATTTTATTAGTAAGGGTATATTTACTTACCCTAAGGTGTTGTTGGTTTTAAAAGTTTTAGTATATTCAAAGGGTTTTTTATCTTATTGAAATAATTTAAAATTGTTTTTTTGCCCTGGGCAGCAAAATTTAAGCAGTCCTTGTTCTTAGGGTGAGTTGAAATAATTCAAACTTTAATCAAGCCCTGCAAAAGCACCCTAAATGTAGTTTATTTTGTTTTATGCTGCGGTTTAATCTCTAATATTAATACTGTTCCTAGACCTTGCAAGCTTTTGGTGGTGGAATCAGTGCTAAAGGTGACTTGAGGACTTCAATCAAGACACTACAGAACTGTTCTCTTACACCAGGTACATGAAAGCTATACTGATGTACTAAGTGGGGATGTGTTTATACATGTATGGTGAGATTTGTTTCAGGGCTTCAGTGGACTGACCAGTCCTTATCTTGCAAAATTTGACATTTTTGAACAATTCTAAACATTTTTTTTTTTAATATCATCAGTTGTTACCTTAAGTTTTCATTTAAAACTGCATATTCTTGATATAAAAAAATGGCAGTTTTAAACAGCTCTGTAAAGTTTCAGCTATGTATAGATTTTCCTGAAAATCTGATGAAGACCTTCAGTGTGCGGTCAGAACGGTCGCCATCAATATCAAAGTGACAATCATGAGACAAACGATTAAAACTAAACCCTTTATACACATTATCCATGATGATTAACATCTTTCATAACAAGATAATGTAGTTGTTAGTTGTTACACGTAACCTTTGACAAACATCAAGTACTTCTTGTACAGCTGTAATATAAATTATTATGGTAAATAACCATTAGAGGGCTTATAAACAAATGCTAAGGAATTGTACTTATTATAAAGCTAAGTCATCTCAGAGTCATCTCCAACCAACACAGGGGTGGGTGTCATACTTGCAGTGTTCAACTCTCGTCCTTGTTCTTAGAGCAACTTTCCTTTGGCCCTACAATTTACCAGTCTCCATTGAAGAATTCAATCTGGAATACAGCTAAAATAAACAAACTAAGCAACTTCTCACAATTTATGCTTTTATATTTAGTTCTTATTGAGGAAAGACAATTCAAACTTCCAGGGCTTTTAAATATTAATGCAGTGATTTCATATTGTCAGGGTTTGTTGATGTGTTTGCTGATAACAAAGAAGCAGTTGTTAATCATGGACATAAACTACTTAAGGTAAAGTTACAAGAGTTTTTTGATGCTGTAATCTTATTTTGATGGTCATGTGGTGTGCATTGCATGATGGTTTTGCCAAATTCACTGTTTAGGCAAAGTTGTCACATTTGTACATTTTGATGGCGTATAACAAAATGATGTCTGAATTTTTTTTTTTTAGAAAGAATAGATTACAAATTGTACATACATTGTAGAGGGTGTTAAAGTGGGGGTCTAGATCTCGTTTCACGGAAAATAAAACAGTCCTTTCACAATAATTCATGAAAAACAAAGACAATGAAAATCACAGTTCACATCAAATTAAACATTTATTTCTCGTTTCACAGAAAATAATTTTGCAAACTCACGCTTCATGGCTACTATGGAAATCATGATTCACGAGGAAAAAATTAGCCATTTCACATTTCACGGGGAAAAAGAAGGGCCGATCACGAGTCACGAAAATACCCTTTACCAGATATTAGCCATTAAATAAACTGATATTATTAATTTTTTATAAGTATCCTTAGAGAAACACTCCATGTATCATACTGAGTTATATAATAATTATGATATCACTGCTTTTATAATGAACATTCTCTATGCCAATTATAATTAATGATGTGTTTAATAATAATTTATTACACATATATTTCTTCAGTTTTTGCTGAGAAACAGAGCCAACAGCACTTCTTTTCCTTTACCTGCCCTCGAGGGCTTCTGCAATACTTCAGAAATGAGACTCAAAGTGTTACAAGCTCACATGGATGCCCTAAAGGAAAAAGGTACATGTATAAAACGCTCTACACATCTATAGGATTTTTGTAAAAATTGGAGGAAAGAAACCACCAACATTTCAATGAAGTCTCGTGGAAGAAGGAGTGTTAAAGCCAAAAATATATTTATTGGTAGTTAAGTATCAGTGTTATTAGTCTTTGACTTAACAGGATACATGTATAAAACAGGTGCCATGGGCTTACTGGAAAAGTGTAGTTTATCTGGTGCATTTTTCTTATCTCTTTAGATTTTTAACCTTTTTGTTTTTCAATAGCTGAGGTAAAGAAGCAAGTCCCTTCTGTGGAAGAGGGTGAGGTGCTCAGACCATTGTTAAAATGTTACACAGGAATTGAAGTATCCAGCAACAAGGGTGATGTTTCAAGGTGACTGCTTATTGATACTAAGTTTATTTTCTTTACTTGTATGAGGGTTCTACCTGATATGCAAACATTTTTTTTTCTATAATTAGTGATGTTGTTCTCTCGATAAAGATATAAAAATTAATGTGGATTTTTTAAACTGATGGAATCACGCGTAACTTTTGTGATTAAAGATCTGTATTGTTAAAATTGTCTCAGTTTATTACATGAAGAAGGGAAAACTATCCCGATTTCTTCTGTATGCCTTTTGACCTGTAACCTATACCGTTGTTCTGCTGCCCCTGATTTCAAAATCCATATAAGGTACCAGGATTACTCTAAGGCATGCCCTTATTATTTTGTGAGTTAGAGGCAAAATTTGATGCAGTCCAGGAATCCTTAGCACTAAAGGTTTGCATTGCACAACTCTTGAAACTGAATAATAATAAGTGTATTAAAGAACTGTGTTTCTTGTTCCTCTTCGTAGGTTAACCAATGGTGATGCTAGCTCCTACTGGCAATCTGATGGCCCAGCTAGATCTCACTGGATTAGGTAATTGGAGAACAGTTCAGAGTTCGTTTGCAGTAATGTTAAATATTCTACAATTTCTCAACAACCTTGTTTCTTTTTCATTTACCATTCTATACAAATTTGTAGGCTTGGCTGGTCATTTACACTAAAATAGCTAATTGATGGGGTTATAGTGCCCAAAAGCATTGTTAAAA
Organism: Porites divaricata; assembly: GCA_038088405.1. Classification (NCBI taxonomy): domain Eukaryota; kingdom Metazoa; phylum Cnidaria; class Anthozoa; order Scleractinia; family Poritidae; genus Porites; species Porites divaricata. Next base: position 704,902 of record JBBMOI010000019.1, on the reverse strand, counting down.
AGTTAAAATTTGTCTGCTTGAGATTATGATTAAAGAGGAATCAAGCTGCTTCCTCTGTCGACCACCAGATTGTGCTCCCACCCTTGCTATTCATTATTTACTCCGTTCTTTTTCACAGCAGCTTCTGCTTAAATTTTCAGGTTAAGAATGCGGCCTAATGTTGTTTTGAAACAACTTTCGATCAATGTTGGGTCGTCTGACCAAAGCTACATGCCACAGCATGTTGTAGTTTCAGCAGGGCGAGATGATCAGAATTTGAGAGAGATCAGTGACTCTAGGATTCCCAGGTACTGCTGCATCCATCTTTCTACTTACATACTCTACTGTTAAGGAATTTAAATGAGGTTTTGTAAATTTTCATTGATTGAGTGGTATTAATTTGAATTAATTGGTGGTTGCACTTTTGGGAAAACTTATTAAGTAATTATTTTCTCCTGACAATCATGATATTCAAATATGGAATAAACAACCTCTTACTACACATACAGTCACATGATGATAGTTTTAAGTTTCCTATTTGTTCTTGTTACTTACCTGCCATGAACTGCATGTAGCTCATGCTTCATTTCCTCTGAACTTTAGAAACGTAAATCCCAACATTCATATAAAAAGTTCCTGACCTGATGAATTTTTTTAGTGTTATCAACTTTCCATTACAAGTACATGGTACCAATTCACAATGCTGTGAGGCTCTGATACAAATGGGCATGTCAAATTTGTTAGGAATGGAAGCTTGATGTCTTAGTGGCTAGTGCACTGAGCTAATATTATATTAGATCTGAGTGATAACATGTGACCAGGTTAGCTTTGGGTATCATTTCATACTATATTAGATCTGAGTGATAACATGTGACCAGGTTAGCTTTAGGTATCCTTTCATAGAACACCTTGACGCATCCTTTAGGATTAATGTATCAGCTACATTGTATCTAGCATCTACCACCTAAATTACACAGTTGTAACAGAATCTGACACCTCAAGCTATTGTATTTTACAGCAGCTTGATTAGCTTCAGCCCTGTGGGTCTGTTGAGGCTTGTTTATAAAAGCCGGAATTGCAGCTGGTGGGGTGACTTTGTAAATTAAGCTCACAGTACGTCTGTATTCCAATCCATGTAGTAATTGATTCTGGCTTATTTTCCATTTGCTTCCTCAGTCAGTTCAATGGAGACTTTGTCTTAGTCGAAAATGTGAAAATTCCTTATCCAGGTTAGTCGATAGTTAATACATCAACCTAATGAACTAGATCACATTACATTTCACTACATCGCATCACACATTATTACTTGTCCTTTGCTTCCTTATTAATTTTTTTTTTTCTTTCCAGTAATACAAATTAACATACGGAGATGCCACAGTGATGGATGCGATACAAGGATACGAGGAATCAAAGCTGTAGGCTACAGGTAATTGTTTCAGCACAAGTATTTTTTAGTATTCCATTTCTAGTAGGAAAAGGTTACTCAGTGAGTAATGTTTACAGCTTTAGCTGTGTTTTATCCAAGATTCAGTCCTATTTATATATACATGTAGTGCTGCAATGTCTTTGTTTTGTATTTTAGACTGGATAGACTTGAGAATACTTCTCACCTTATGCCATATTGTGTACTTTTATTCATAATTATTTTCTTGGTCTTTTTGTTAAAGAGTTTTAAAGAGCAAAGGTATGAGTGTCAGTGATGCATCAGCAGTGTGGTTTCTGTCCATTTTGGGTGCCACAGCCTCGGCAGCTATGCCTATGGCACCACATCTTAGGGATATTATCTTGGCTCATACAAAGTAAGCAAAAAACCTTGATACTCCTAATGTAACAGAAAAAATTGCAGCATTTATTGTTAAAGATAAGAGCTCCCTGTTCTTTCCGATTCTCACTCTGTGTTACAAATACCAAGTAATTCAGTTTGGGATATAATGTTGTAAGTAAAATCTATCCTCAGATTAAACTAGGATTTCCCCTGTGTCCTATAAATAATTAGGGTTAAGAAACAAAGGAAATTCTGAGTCAAACTAGATTAATTTTTTGATGTTACTGATTTTACTTAAGATCGTTTTTACCCTCAGCATATGCTCTGTAGTTTGCAATCATTTGGCCTGCATGGAGCCCCAGCTACATTTCAGAAAGTGTATGATGCTCTCCATTTTAAAAATATAGGTCCCGGCCTTACTTGTTAATTGTAAACTCGCTTTTCTAATTTTCATATGTAACTTAGTGAGCTTTGCACTTTAAACTAAACAAGAAGCCGCTTACAGCGGCATCCAGTCTCGCTTGCTTGAAGATTAGATCGAGAAATGAGGAGGCGGTTAATTCTACACGAAACGAAACAGATTTACTCGCTAAATGTCTTTTACTTCCTACGTTATCGACGCCGATACTTTTTACTTGTTTCTGAACTGATTTAGTTAATGGAAATATGTCTGCGGTCGCAGGCTATACGCGTGTATAAATACACGAAAATTCAAGGGCCTCGATTCCAGAGAAATTACATCATTGTCAGACATCAGAAAAGTGATTAAAATGGCACGTCATTTTAATCATTGCCGAAAATAAATCGCATGCTCATCACAAGACTCATTTTTTTTTCGACCACTGAGTAGTGTTCACTTGCTTCAAAGTAATCAACGCTTCCAAGCGATAGAATTCGTGGACCGACACGTTTCGGAAAAGCTCTAAATTAAATCTTTCCTAAGCTGTCTTCGCAAAACATGCGCGGCTTCGATCACCCAACGATTCTTAGTCCCAGTTTCCAAGGTGTCCGCAAGGAACGCCTGGCACAATGACCCCCATTTTGTAACACAAAAACGACAAAACAGTCAAGGGGGGTACTTCCAGAAAAATTGGGAGGGGGTGTACGGCACGCTTCCTTAAACCCTTACTCTATTTCAGACCAAAATCTGTGATTTTCCCTACCCTATTTCAGACCTGATCAAAAATTTGATACCCAATTTCAGAACTGACGCCCTGGAGCCCGGCGCTTGAACAGGCTGTTGCGGCACGTACACGGTAGTTGGTGTAAACATTAAATGGGAAATGGTCGTATTGCCAAATGATGAAGAAGTAGCTAATTCTTCTAAAAGACATACCCAATTCAAGACTGCACATACCTATATAGCACGGCACATACCTATATAGCCTATAAAAGGAACTACCCCCCGGGGGCGAAAAACGCGTTGCAAATTGTGAGTCTCGCTGCTTACGCAAGCGAGACTAATAATGATCCCTTGGGTTATGTGATTCGTCAGTAAGGTTATCGAAAGTTCACATTCTTAAGGGCATCATTTTAAGCTTGCCTTTTCTTTTCAACCATTAATTGTTTGTTTAATTTTTTTTTTCCTCCCCAATGAAAGGTCTGCTTTGAGTCACATGAAGCCTATGTCACTGTCCATAACATCACCAGACAGGCCGGCTTCTTTATCTCAGAATGTCCTTGAAGAAATTGAGAATTTTTTACTGTCTATTGTGCGGTAAGATGCCGTATTTTATTTACAGTATGTACAGATCCTTTTACTATGTGCAGTGCTGTGCTTTCGTATACAAAGTTTCGTAACAGAATTTGAACCTTACAGAGGAAGCACAGTTTTTTAACCCGATTTTTCTTGTCCTTAGATTATTTTTGTGAACGATAACAGAGACATCCTTGTCATGCAACTGAATCTCTTTTCTTATGTTCTGCTCTAGACTTGAAGGTTTAATTCAACCAGAGGGTTTAAAGATTTTATTGGAATTTACCTTAGCGCGTGGAAATCTAAAAAGTATTTTTAGAGTTTTGAAATTATTATATGGTAAGCTTCTTCTTCTTGTTACGTGTACACCTTTCTGATATGGTATTTTCTGATAGCTTTTTGCATCAGTGATCATTTTTTTTTCTTAAGCTGCCAGAAACGTACTGTTTTTACTTGACATAGATGATTTGCCTCCACTCAATAATGAATGGCTTGAAGTGGTGCATGACATAATATGTGCAATATTTCCATTTTTAGAAATCGCTCACGAAGATTTTGCTGCTTCCGAAATTGTCAACGCACTTGAAGATGTCCATTTGAAAGCAACAAAGCAACATGGTGAGAACAAAACATTTACTCCAACGTATTCTGTCAGGTCAGACCGTATGCTGTGTGCTGTGTTTATTCATACCGTGTTGGAAAGGATTAACTGATTGCCCTTCCAAATCAAGGCAATTTAAGCTTTACAGATTCTGTTAGTGTCTCTGAGTGCTTTGGTTTTAACTTTGTCCGAGTTGGCTGTTTGTTCTTGTTTTTGTGTATATATCGTTTTTGTAACTATTTATGCACCTATCAATGTTAAGCCCCAGGGTGGGGGCGGGCTACCCACGGGAAATTGACTGAGCGTGCCTTCCCCTGGGTAGGGGTTTTGACATTTAAGCGTTGCCCCAGGGTCGGGAATTTGACATGGCCGCCATCTTGTAAGACCGAGAGAAACTGGAAATGAGTGACCTGCCATCTTGGTAATACCCAGAAGTCACCAGACGTAAATGACCGCTGCTTTTCTTGAAAGTAACAAGACAACATGAGCGAAAGAAAGGTCAGGAAATCTGTTTTATTTTTCGGTATATATGAACCATCACTTCTTTCATTGTATGATCGAATGTTTATAAATAGAAGAATCTTCGTTCCTTCTGTTTCTGTTTCTATGTGAGGTTGTAAAAGACATATCCTTTCCAACCTGTCAATTATTAAGTCCTGACTCTGTTAGAAAAAGTTACCCCAGAGGCGGGGAATTGACATTTAGTAGGTGCCTGGGGGTGGGGAATTTGACTCTGGCTTCCATTAAAATGTCAAATTCCCCTGGGTCTAACCGCCCCCCCCCCCTCCCCACCCTGGGGCTTAACATTGATAGGTGCATTATCTGAACACTACCTTTTCTTGTAGGTGGATATTTAAAAATGTCTTTGTCATCATGTGATGGGGGGCACAAAGACAACCTTTCCAAACCGGAAAATGTTTTGACAGACAACTGGTCATCTGAAGGTATCGTGAGCTTTGAAGTGACGATTTCAGTTTTTGAAAATCTGTTATAGACTTACCACATAATAACAAATTTTCTTACTAAGGGCCTGTTTACATGGAGGTAGGGGACACCAGGTAGGTGAGGTAACATATGGCAGGTCACCCCACCTATCCTGTAAACCTGATCAAATTAAAATGAGAGAATATATTGACAGGCGAGTTACAACACCTAAGCGGGCCGGGTCCCCCACCTCTATGTAAACAGGCCTTAGTACCTAAGCATTGGAAGGTGACTTAACATTGATATACGTAATATTTATTTCTTCCTCTCAGCTCTAGCTGATCAGGATTTTGCCATAAAATTACATTATACTTTGGGAATTTACCAAACAAAGGCACTAAATATTTTTGAATTTTTTCAGCGTACTTGTCAGAAAGTGAAAAAACAAAGGTGACAATGATGTTTTCAAGTTCAGCATCTGTTCGCGTCAAACTGACTCGATTGATTATCAAGGTAGGTGAAGAGTGTTTCTTCATCAAATTTATTGCTGACTGTTCAACCACAGGTAGCCCAAGCTCTATAAGTGTATTGTCTTTGTAACGTAATGGGAGGGTCGTGATAGCATTGCGTGGCTCGCCTTTTGGCACATCTCGCAAAATTTTGCATAACCTTTTTTTTTATTTCCCCTGGATATTTCAGCCGTCCCAGGAGACACTGAAGACAATGCTTATGCAAAACGTTTGGGGGGGTATACAAGGTGTATTATGGGAGATGTGCAAATGGCAATAAAGAAAATATAAGGATTTGTATCGGGGAAAACATGTGCAATTCTCACGGTAAAAGTGAGAACGTTACGATCGTTCTCTTTTAATGAATATCACGAACCGTTAGTCGTTTGTTTGTCTTAATGTGTTTTTGACTGGTTTTGGGGTCGATTTGGAGCCATGTATGTAACCCGCGGAACCAACTTAATACTGTGACGTATTTTTTTATCTCCTAGGTTTCCAAGGGACCGATCGGTCCGTCTCATGGACTTGTTTTTGTTCTAGATGATCTTAAGAGGTGTGCGTAACTCACGTGTCAGCTATTTGTCTTCATTGTCTGTTGTTTTAAGACTACAGACAAAAAAACACAACTCAAACACAACGTAACATTTTCTGTTCTGCAATATTTATTTCAGAGATGAAAAAGAAAAAGAGCATGAAGGAGAAACACATGAAACAGATTTTCTCAGCAAGTATAACAACTGGAGTAAAGAGACCTACTCTAGTTTTCTGGCAAGGTGCATTTCCACTTAACTTTGCTTATTTGTGTCTTGCGTACCACTGGACGTTTCTTGAAAACACTGACCCATGCTCTATGAATCGTGTTCTTGCTTGATATCTTTTTGCTACATTTTCACCTCTTGCATCTTGGACTTAATTTCAACGTGTGTTTTGTTTGCTTTCCAGCCACAAAGACAATTCTGATATAAGCCATGATGAGCCAGTGGCTTTCTTTGCCCTTGAAGAAGACTGGTATGCACTAGCGAGTACACTTAGAAAACTTTTCCTGAACGGATTTCCCTGTCACGTGTCCCGTAAATCTGCAGACTTGCTAACAAAAATGTTTTTATCATAAGGTAGTTTAAATATGTATCCTTGACCGATAGACACGGTGCTTCGTTGCGACATATCGGAAGCCCACCGTGGAGTTAAAAATACGACGCTAAACGTATTCTTGACTTTTCACTTATTAAACAGTTCGAGAAGGTTTTGTAACATGTTCTTGATAATTGTGTTTTACAGATGAAACCGCAACATGTTTTGTTGTTGTTTATTGTTTGGATTGCTTGTTGTTTTAGTTTATCTTCATTAGTGCTCTAACAGTGTTAAATATAGATTGATTTCCTTGTTGACTAATTTCAGGGATGAGGTTGAAATCCATGTAGACCGAGTTTTGATAGGAAAGGTGAGTTTGGTTTTCTGCTTTGGGCCCCTTCAACATTTTAGAAAATATCCAGACTGAGCCGAAGTGATCTCACATGCCGTTCTCAAAATCGGCTTGTTTCCTTAAACAATAGTCTTTAGTTTGCTATGGTCCCCATCAGTTATGACAAGGGGGACCCTAGTTTGTCCTTTCGTCTCTCTGCAATGCTCGCCTGGAGGCGTCACCCACAAAGACCCTTTCCTGAATGAGGAGTGGCCCGCCATACTTGGCGATCCTGTGCAGACTGACACCCAATTTTTCACTGATCCTATAGGTTTTCACTCACTTAATCCTTCCATTGCTTAGCATATAAAGCAGGTACAACTAATTCACGAACGCAAATACTCTTTCCTTGATTTGTGGAAGTATCGAAATGCGGCTCAGCTCTAATGACTTATGTTCTTTTTTATTAACTACCTATAAATAGTATTGTGAAGGAACTGTGAACTGTCAGCCTTTCCGAGATTGTGTTTTGAAAATCACCCTTAACCCATTCGCTCCTGGAGATTTTGCCGAAAAACGCGTTTTGAAGCTAGTCGAGTGGTTTTCTGGTCACTGTCATGCTATAAAGAGCTAAAACTTACCACAAACCCGTTTACCGGTCGTACACTTCACAGCCTTTTGATGCAGATGCAAAATATTAGCTTGCGAAGTTCGGGCATGTGCAGAAAGCAAAATTGACTTTTACTTTTCCCTTTCTCTCCTCCCCTCTTTTTTCGCTTTTCTTGCTGATGTTTTTTTCCCTCTTGCTGGGCATTTAGTAGGCTTCATTTTGATGGGAAGAGTTTTTAGGAAAGCTTTTAGGATCTTAGGATTAGGTGAAAGGAAAGGTAGGTGGGTAATGGAACAAGATTTTCATGGAGATTTACAGGTCAACCTTGCATGGTTTTTTGCCGTTTTCTCCGGTGTCCTTGACTGAATTGTGCTCATTCTGGTATGGTTTGAAAGGTCTCTTCACTCTGCACAAGTTAGTGGAGAAAGTTGGCCTTGACCCTTAAAACTGATGACGTCACAAGGGTTAGAAAGCACGTGGATCCGCACGGGCGGTTCATGGGCGAATGGGTTAAGGCTGAAATCGTAATACTTATTAAAATCACTGGACTGTACAGTACAGGCTTCTTATATATAATGTTTTTTGATTTTCTTTGTTTTTATAGTATGTTGTTCTCAAGTTCTTGGGAGCAAGAAAAGAAAGTGCAGAAAGGATAGGCGTTCTGGGAGTACACTTCTATGGTTATGAAGTCAAGCCAAACTGCCCGTTAAACGAAGACTTGCACTTGGTATTATTTTTTGTCGGTATTTCACGCTTATGTTTCAGCTTTTTAATCCTCTGTTGCAGGTGTAGATTAACACTGTTAAATGAGGCTTTTGTTGTAAAAATGACGGAGACACAACAGTACTATGCAGGAGTTATTTCTTTTCAACGTACTGTGAGCAGCATTCGAATAAAGCTGAATTTTCACTGTTGCGTTATTTTTTCGGCGTATACACGTACATTTTACGCGCGAAACAAAATAGTGTCGATGTATGGAAGGTCGCGCGCAAACGTAAAAGTTGAACCTCGCTCAACTTTTTCGTTTACGCGCGGCTTTCCATACATTGGCTCTAAATCATGTACACCTGTACGTGCGGAAAATTCACGTGCGTACGCCGAAAAAATAATGCGACAGACAAAATTCTCCTTTACTCTCAAATCCATGAACAAGAGACGTTTGAACGTTACTATTTTTATCCCGTTGTAGATGTCTTCAGACTAGACGAAGGTATTTAGGTTGAAATTTACTCAAAGTTGTCATTGGTTTCTTTAAGAATGATGTTGCTCCTGTTCCAAGTGGTCAGACAGTGGATGGCTCCACCCTGTTTATCAGAGTGTTATCATTTCTTGACGAAATGGCAAAAGATCAGGTACTACTCTTTGGTGGTTCCTGTAGTTTTAATTTGGACACTGCTGCCAATTTGTTAATATGTTTATTGTAGTCAAGGTAGTCGACATGCAATATTTTACATGTGTGGCGTCAGTAGTGTAGGGCGCATGGGCTACTTCGTTTTTCTCGCGCAGAAATCGTATTAACCCTCAGCATAATGCTATAAAATCAATGCCGTCATAGCCTATTGTCTTGGTCACAGCTCGTCCGTCCCTGAGGTTCAATGAACTGTAACGTAACTTGCTTAAACCCTCTGGTTAAGCCATGAATTGTCCCGATTTAGCCGGCATCTTGAGATCATTCTACCATTTTTTTTTTTTGCTGTTTAAATTCCAGATTCACGTTAAATCAAGACCAAAGAATCCTCCCATGTATAAAGAGAAGGTGCGTATATTCATAGAGTCATAGCCTCCATCTCTTCACAATGATGAATCCCGCTGCACACATCCAATATCGTCTAACATTGGTAGATCCAACAAGATTGAATGATATTGGTGGCTTATAATTAGTTTAAACTCATTTAGTTCTGATCCAACATCAATCAACAAGGTCCAAAGGGAGCGAATAAATCAACATGTCGCATCCAACAATGTTGGATGAAGTCTGACCAATATCTTGGAATGATCCTGAAATGATCCTTTGTCCTTCTGGGATAACTTTGGGTGATTTAAAAACGGCAACTGCAAGTGCACGTACTTGAGATTGTTTATTCCTTCATATTTATAAAAAAATGAAAAATTTATACATGTATTTTTCACCAATTTTCGCCTCATTGTTGAGCACTTAATGCGATATTTCCGGTTTTCGTTCGTTGTTGCATCCATAAATGGCGCAACATAAGCATGACGTCATCCCCGTATTTGCCACATTGCGAGTTCTTCATGATATGTTATACAGAGTAAACATGCTCTACCATGTTCTTTATAACAGTGAATATACTGTTCTTATATCCTGTTTGTTAAGTGAGTTTGATGTAACATCTTAGACTGACTTGTCGTCCGATTTTTTTAAATGTTCAGGAGGGTCAGCTAGAGTTAAGCAGTGTCAGTCTTGAGCTCATCTGGGATGTTTATACACTTGTTACAAGCAGGTAAATATCCGCATCATTCCTCGTAGTTTCCAGCAAGCAAAAGTGACCAAGTGACCAAGTGGTGACCAACTCAGCGGCAAGGTTGAGTTTGAAATAATTTAATGGTCATTTAAGTTTCTTTAAGATGAGTTAATTTGTTGTATACTGGTAGACACCACGAGAATCAAGCGACAAAAACAAAACTGTTCCAACTAACAACGACACATTTAAATAATTAATGAAAATGCAATCTAGGGAGTCTAGCGACACTTTAGACTATAAGCAGTGACTACGGAAGTGTCTTGTACGGTAACCGCAAGTAATTTCTTCCGCCAAGTAGGGAGTTAAAGACACCAACTCCGCGTTAGTGGGGAAAACGTCGCTTAGAAAGCAGACTGCAAAACAGGTTTTTTTTTTCTCTCGCCCTCCGGGCACACACGCCCGCGTAACATTTCTTCAGGTCAGTAAATTACCAGTCCTGTTGTTTTGGTTTATAGGGACGTGAAACACAAGAAAGTAGTTGTGGCAAGTCTGCTTCTTCTTCGCCTGTTATACCAAAGCCTTCCATTTCTCAAGTCTGGTCTCAGGGATTTAGCTTCTGATACCTCCGATAAAGCCGCTTTTGAAAAGGTGTGGTTACTGAAACTATTGCCTTTACTAAAATGTTACTTTGTAAAGTACTAATCGCTAATTGAGAACACTGCTTTCATCTCGCCTATTGGAGACGGTATCGCTATTCTGCAAAGTCGTTATTTACAAAAGACACCAAAAACGAAAAAACAAAACACATTCTATGCTTCTACACAGAATGCCACCAAGGTTCCATGCAAATTTGACTGTGTACAGACAAAGTGCATTTGCATGGCATGGTAGGATTATTTTTGTGCATCAAATCATTATTAGGAACTGTAAGCCCAAGTAAGGACATCTTTAAATTGTCCTAAAATATCAACCGGTCGACATTTGTTATGTCTTCAAACCTCAGATTCAGTTTATCCGGAGCCGAATTGGGATATTATAATGTGTCTGTTGGCTTTGTTGTTGTAGATGTCTGATTCTCGAGATTTAGCTCCAAAAATAATATAATTTTCTTCTCTTTTCTGCAGCAGCATCAACTCTCCTCCAAGATTTTTGCTTACTTGTGTGAAGTTGTTGACGACGATAAAGAAGTTTATGATAAAAAGATTTATGAGATTTCAAAACTGATCATTCTAGAGGGTAAATAGCCTGTTTTGACATAAAGCTGTTCTCTGTGAAATCAACTCGCATAAAGCCTGAATCTTTCCAGGTTTACCCAGTTGTAACTATATTAATTAGCAACGTCTTGTCTTGGAGTTCTCCAAAAACCCCCTGCCCACCCCTAAAGTTGAAATTAGGGAAAACTTTCTGGATACACGCGTCCAAAGTTGTTTGTGTGGTGAGTGGAGGGGCTCGGCGTATGTGAATTGGAAAACGCACCAGAAAAGCAAAAGTGTCTTAAGACTTTTGTCCATGTTTGTAGTTCTACTATTCGAACGCTAATGTTGTTTCTCAGTTACTTCACGAATAGCTGTAACAAGTGGAAAGGTCTTTAGCGGTTTGTTTAAGTCCGAGTGTTACCAAACATGAACTTTTGAGTGGAACTGATGACTTTGCTGGTTCTTGCTGTTGCAGGAGCGGAGATTTTCTTCCCAGACTCACAGACGAGGAGGAACCACTTATTGTCAATGGTGGATCAAGTGATGGAGGAGAAGAAGGCAGCATCTCTTGGACTCACATTTGAGTCGCTCTGTAGATTCTTTAGTAACAAAGATGCAAGCGGTCTATTAGGACTTCCTGATAATGTCACTGCGGTATGTTCGTGTAGAGCGATTTTCGTTTGACCTTGAAAAATGGTTTCGATAAGTGTTCTTCATCTGTTTCATAAGCCAATGGATGAAAAGATCAAAACATGGACTCTTCGTTTTCCCGCCAAAGAAAACCCTAATATGGAGAAGGCATTGTTCGATTGGCCAATCGTGTTGCAGTATGACGTCAAAGCAAAGGATCCATTGATTTCTAGAAAGTTCTCGGGCATGAAGTTTTTTTACGCGGGTGTTCGCTTAACCAACCAAAAGCCACACACGTTTGTCTGTCCGTTCGATAAACCAATCAAATCGCTCTATTTCCGTTCGTTTGTTGTTTCTGTTTTGTTCGCGCGTTTTCATTTCAAGGTCATACGAAAATCGCTCTATCATCATAATGGAACGGCCACCCTGGTTAATTCATTTTATGTCACAAGTGGTATCTCCACCAATCCATGGTTTTACAAGCCGGTTTTATCGGTCATTTTGACTAATCCTTTTGAAAAGAATTTTGTTCACATGCAGTGATCGACAGTTCAACGTGACAGTTCAAATTAAGGTGGCTAGGTAGTAGAAAGGGTGCGCTTTGGGGAGCTATTATAGCTGGCGGCTGTATTGGAATGGTAGACTACTTATCACAGAGATGGTGCTAATTCAATTGTCTGGCCTGATTTTACCATGTCTAAGTCAATGTATGCCTTAACAATATTTTTTCGTCTTGCAGGAGTAATACTATTTTATTTGTTCGTTTTTGTTTCTTATTGAATCTCAATTTCAATTTTTTTCCGAATAATGTATACCTCCTTTGCTTACTAGAGTGTATCAGTTCTCATTGTTACCCCCTCTTTAAATAAAATCTTCACGCCTAACCGCTTACATGGTACATTTGAAAACTTTAATTTCTGGTATCAAAGAATGAGTTTTAAACCAAAATGGTTTTGAAAGTGTTGCCACCAAGCTATCCTCTATACTAAAACGTTTTTAAATATTCCTTTATACAGTGGTAATGAATATAAAGTATACTCGTATGTTGCAGGAGGGGTTTGATTGTGGTCCTGTATTAGCTGTTATGACCACACTTTTGACTGTAGCATTTCAAGAGGTAGGTATGATTGTAAATTTGTATTTATTCCACGAATCAGCGTTGATCATGACTGTAATCTAACTTTTTAAAAGATAACTTTGGCCACTTTAAAGTTAAGTTAATTGTTTAAATATGATGTCAATTTTTAGTGCCTTCATTGCTTGGAGTCAGAAGACAGTGGTCACAGCGAGTCAGCATCAAACCTGGTTCAGTTACTGTGCGCCATGCAAAGAAGTCTATTGACATGGTGCAACGTACAGATTAGAGATGGAAGTTCTTTTGGTCACAGCGTCGCTACTTCTCTTATAACAGACTGTAAGTGCACTTCATAATTTCCGGAAATTAAGGAAAAAACGTGACGAAAGTAATGACGGTTCGCCAAGATCTGAAAGCCAACTTGAGCAATGGCAGAACGGAGGTGGCGTTCAGTCCCTTTCGCGCGCTTTCTCATCCTCATTTGACGTTGCGTTGTCTGCTTGTCCATTCTGTTAAAGTTTAAAACCTTCAAAGTAAGTTGATTGTAAAGAAGGTTTGAATTGTCCTTCTGTTTTTGCAAGGCTTCTCGTTCTCTATATTAAGCGTCACTTGCCAGACTTTCGTTCATACTCGTATGTTACAGTCCAGTTTGGTGATAGTAGAGAAAAAAAATCATTGCGTCTCATTTCTGTAACTTTATTACATTTCTTCTAGATCTGACATAACCTTTTGTATAGTACTACACTTGGATTTTAAGGTGTCACTGCAATAAGCTAAAAAGGAGTTGATCTTAGAATGGCATTTTAGTCTTTCATTTGTTGTCATTGTATTTGCAGATGTTGAAATATTAGCCAAGAAAGTGTTTCTGTCCCTGCAGGCAGTGAATGAATCACGTGACCAACTGACTGTGATTGACAGACTTGAACATTCTTACGTTTCCGCGGCAATGAGGCAGCTGGTTTGTTTCTTATCTTTATCCTTGTATTAAGGCTGAACAATGAGACGTGAGCACTATGCCGCATTCGACTGTTATCATTGTAAAATCAAAGGAAAATGTCACACACAAATTATCATTTCCAGTTTTAACAATGATATATCTCAGCGCTTCTATTTAAGCCAGAAATAAGTTGATTTCTTTTGATCACCCGAGACAACTTTAATTCTTCTTTTTTTTTCTTTTAACATATTAAGGTGAGTGAACCCCGGGGTGTACCCCTTTTACGATCACTGAGATCAACGAACAAGATGTGGTGGCTCAAAATCTTAAAATCCTGGCAACATACGAGTTGTTAGTCTATGCACAGCACTTGTCTACGACAATTGTAAAGGCTTCAGTGTTTAAGCGTCGTTCGCAACACAACAGTTTCTCTTCTTAATGTTTTCCAGGTTCTGTTTCTGAACTTGTTTACAAATGTGGATGCCATCTGCATGCCGGTACTGAGAAGTCTACAGCCTGTTTGTCTCGAGTTAAAAAGGTTTTCAAATAAATATCCAGAGCTTTTCTTTAAGGTAACGCTGCAGTATTCCTGTTTGTGGCAGTTTCAATTAACACTTCATAAATTACAGACATTTGGAAAGTGTATTTTTTAAATGTTGTTTTGCATGTATTACTTAAGATTGATTCTGAAGAATGGAACAAGACCCAGGGACAGACAGTACTAAGAACTTGGGAAGTTGAATCGTTACACAATTACGAGAACAACCAAGACATAAAAATGGTTTGCAAAGTTTTCTATTGACTTAAAATTAAATTAAATTATGTTCCAATAATGCCCAAAGTAAAACGAAATTACAAAAAAATTCAAATTTCCTCTTTGTAAAATCCTACGATTTGAATAACACTGGTACAACGTTTTGCCATTAGAGTGGAAACGTCTTAGGATTACGCCCACAGGTTAAATAGTTGGAGTAAAAAATCATCTTCAGTTGCTATGACTTGGTGTAGCTTGTTGTTGTCGTTGTTTTTACTTGGAAATACACTAGTTTGCTGTTGACAGGCTTAAAACAATGATGATACATTGTCGTAATTTCTTATTGGTTCAACAATTTATTCCAGGTGTTTAGCTGTCCTGGCTGTTCTGAATTCACTGTTGATTTTGATTCTCGCTGTGAAACAGAAAGAAGGTTTGCGTACTTATTTATGAAATCCATATCTGCATTAGGATTTGTTAGCTGATTTTGTAGATGCTTCGTGCGCTGACCACACCACTTCTAAGAGCCATTTTCTTACCTCAATCGATAACAGTAGAAACCAAAATCAAGCCAGCTGACTAACTCGTCGTCCGCTTTTGGATCCCAAATTAGAAGCCTTTTAAAGTTTAAGATACCACAGAGCCACTCTACAGCCAGTTTTCCTGTGCTTATTGAATTTGTTATAGAACTACTGAATAACTGACGTATTCTTCTTCCAGATATGATTACTTGGAATTTACGGATTCAAATGGCAACAAGAAACGATTTGATCAAAAAGTTGACACAGATAAATGGCCAAAGGTAGCATTAACAATGTTTTGTTAAGAATGGTGTTCTTCAGTGAAAATTGAAATGAATGATTACCATGTACAACTGTTTTATTTGTCTCCCTTAAGTTTTAATCTTGCAATACTTACTCAGCACTTCCTTTTTCTGCAGAGCGTTAACTTCAAAGCTGGAAATCGTCTACTTTTTAATTTTCATTCAGATGGAAGCAACAATGAATGGGGTTACAAGTTCACGGTAAGCCTGAAAAGTTGTTTAGCACCAGCTGACAAAAGAAGGAATTATGGGCGGTTTTGTACCCTTACTATCATTATTATTATTATTATTGCCCTCAAAGCTGCTTGATTGTCAAAAGTAACTGATTCTGTTGAATGTCGTCAGGTGACTGCTAAAGGCTCCCCAGATGTGGCTTTATCATGGATTTTTGATCTTCAGCTGGGGATGGCTCGTTTGTTTGGTCAGCTCTGTAGTGCTGCCTTGGACAGTAGAAAAGGTAATCAACCTTAACTTGCAACAGCTAATATGGTGGCTAACAAATTACTACGTTAAATAGACACCTTAACGTGATCAAACGATTATTAAATATTTCCCAACATTTCTCTATGAATTTTAGCCTCCCTAACTCCTTCAAAGGTTGACAATGAAGAAGAAACCAAGTTACTTCACAGTGAAATCTGGGCCACTCTTTTCCGTGGAGGATACATGACTGGAAAACTTCAAAGGTCTCTCTCCGGTTACCATGTGAGTCATTCAGTGATTTTAACTGATTATTAAGTGGCCTGCTGCCTTACGGTGCGTCATGTCCTACTTTTAAAGGAATATTATTACAGTTCTACTAGATCTAAAGAATTTGGAACTGTATAGCAAGCCTGCCTTCACACGGCTCCGGGTAGACTGTTTACACTCTCCCATTTTGATCCATAAGATCGTCGTCGAGATCGAGCTCTTGCTAGGCGGATGTGACGGTTTGAAATGCACCGTAATTGAGGGGGGGGATTGGTGAGTTGCGGCGGAGCAG
Organism: Porites divaricata; assembly: GCA_038088405.1. Lineage (NCBI taxonomy): Eukaryota > Metazoa > Cnidaria > Anthozoa > Scleractinia > Poritidae > Porites > Porites divaricata. The sequence continues at coordinate 688,596 of JBBMOI010000019.1, read as the reverse complement.
GGTTTGTTAGCCGCTCCTTACCTCCCCCCGCCCCCTTAGGTTTGTACTCTTTCTCAGGCTGCACTTACATTTGAAGCCAAGGTAAACCACCCCGGCGTTACAGTAAGCGGCAGTCGATCTTTTATTTTGTATATTATATATTTATTTTATATATTTATTTAGTCACTCACAAAACTTGCACAACAAGAACAAAAGGTGTTAATTAAATTATAAAATTAATGTGACAAGGAACCCTAACGAAGCTTGAAGCTTATATTAATAGGCTTCCTTAAACTACTAGTGAACTAAATTCATGGCTGAGTGCAGAGTGAGTAAGATCAGAAAATTAAACGACAGATCGGCTATCAGTGAGATAATTCTTTAAATTTTTTTTAAAAAGAGATATAGAAGGAGAGCTAATTAGTGAAACAGGCAACGAATTCCAGATTTTAGGTCCACGGTAAAGGATACTGAATTGCTTTATATTTGTTCTACAAAAATGAGGTCTATACTGAGAGGCTAGTCGAGTTTCGTATTGATGGACTTGATTACTACTTAAGAACAAGTCATGAAAGCTATTAGGCAAAAGATTATGGTGATAAGAATACATAAAGGTAGCGACAGAAAATGAATTAATACTAAATATGTCAAGGACTTTAAGCTGGCTAAATAAAGGGGCGGTATTTGCTAGATAGTGAGCTTTTGTTATGAGTCGCACTAGACGCTTTTGCAAAAGGTAAATACAGTTTAGGTTGGAACAGTAGGTGGAGGACCAGGCGACATTACAGTACGTTAAGAAAGGATATACAAGGGAGTAATACAAGGTCATCAAAGTTTGGGATGATAGGTAAAAGCGGGCTTTCGCGATAATTCCCACACTTTTCGAAATTTTTTTTGAGACAAAATCAATATGTGGTTTCCAAGAGAGATGCTGGTCAATAAGAACACCTAAAAATTTTGTCTCCGTGACTTGCTTGATCACAGTATTTTCCAGAGTAAGAGGGACATTAACATTGACTTTCTTTTGTCTTGGATGAAAAATCATAAAATTTGTTTTAGTCAGATTCAGAGATAACTTATTCACTTTAAGCCAAATAACTATTTTTGCAAGTTCATTGTTAACAATAGAAACGAGGTGGTTGGCATCTTTATGGGAACAAAAGATACTTGTGTCATCAGCAAACAGTAAAGATTGAGTGAGACTAGAGACATTAGGAAGATCATTAATGTAAATAATAAACAAAAGAGGTCCAAGAATCGAGCCCTGTGGGACGCCACATAATATTTTCCGCGGATAAGATCGATGGGACCCAAACTGGACAAATTGAGTCCGATCGTCAAGATAGCTTTTGATCCACGCCAAAGCAGTATCCCGAATACCATAGTGTTGCAGTTTTTGACACAATATTTCATGATTAATAGTATCAAACGCCTTAGAAAGATCTAAGAAGATGCCTAATGTTGTTTCATTTCTGTCGATAGCAGACGATATGTTATTGATCAAGTCGATTAACGCAAAAGCAGTCGAATGATTATTACGGAATCCAAATTGTTTCGAGTATAAAATGTTATGCAAATTTAAGAAATTAATCACTCGGTTGTACATGACTTTTTCAAAGAGTTTAGAAAAGGCTGGAAGAATTGATATTGGCCTGTAATTACTAAAAAGTGTAGGGTCGTCTGCCTTAAAAACTGGAATCACTTTGGCTATTTTGAGAGACTCAGGAAACACACCAGTAGACAACGAAGTGTTTATAATGGTTACAAGAGGCTGCGCAATATTTTGGAAAGACTGATGAATTATCTTCATGGATATATTATCATGTCCAGGGGCTTTGTTAGCGTTGAACGATTTAACAATATTGTTTAATTCACCGACTGTTAGTGGTTGCAATGAAATGGATTCAGAAAGAGCGCTGCTTAAGAAATCCTTGGGTGATGAATTTGTGGAAGGAATTTTGTTCGCCAAATTCGGTCCTATATTGGTGAAGTAATCACAGAATTTATTGGCAATGTCAGAAGGATTGCTAATTTCCATTTCATTTTTGGTGAAGCTTGCAGGATACGGGGATTTAGCGACGCGCCTGTTGATCACTTCATTAAGAATTTTCCATGTTTGCTTTAAGTTTGATGTAGCCTTATCCAATTTGTTGTCATAATAATTTTTCCTGGCGATACGAACAAGACAAGTTAGCTTATTTCTAAATGACTTATAGCTGGATTCACGCTCATGACTTGGTTTCCTTAAGAACAGTTTATACAACCTAGACTTCGTTTTAATTGATTTTAAGATTCCAGTTGTAAGCCACGGATTATGCAGAGTTTTTAAATTCTTCCCTTGACAAAACTTTATCGGAAAACTCTTGTTATAAAATTCAGTATATTTTTGTAGGAACCCATTGTAAGCGGCGTTAGCATCAGCATACATTAAAGATTTCCAATCACATTCACACAAAAGGTTGTTAAATCAGGGGCACCCAACGAGAATATAGTTCAAAACCACTTAAACAAAGCATTGTTAAACGTATTTTAGTATTTAAACGGTAGATATAGGCATGTTTTTATCCCCTAAAAATTTTTCATCTGTTCGGATTTCCTAGCTGAAAGTCTAGTGATCCGAAAATTATAGGGATCAAAACTTACCTTGTCGAAAATTTCAGCCAGAAAAAAGGCTTCCGAAAATTCTAGGTGACCTTTTTAGGGTAAAAATCCGTTAAAAATAGGCAATTAGACCATTTTTAGATGTTCGAAAGTCCTACGAGAGGCAGGCAAGCAAGAAATTTCTCAAATCGTCTTCCGAACAGATATTTTTCCGAAAATTGTCGTTGGGTGCCCCTGTTAAATGCATTAATATTCCGACTAGAGAAGTTGCGAATGGCAACACTTTCCTTAGGCTTAATTGTTGAAGAATGAGCATCAGTATAACAGAGTGTGAAGATTGGTAAATGGTCGGACAGATCATTAATAATGAGTCCATTGTCATGCGAGGCAGAAATATTGTTAGTAAAAATGTTATCAATCAGGGTGGCGCTGTACGAAGTAAGTCGAGTTGGTCTCGAAATTAGCGGGTAAAGAAAATGAGAAAATAACGCATTAATAAACTCGTTCGTAGCTGAATGCAAATCAGTGTTAAGAAGGTCTAAATTGAAATCACCCATTATGTAACACATTTTATTGTCCCTAGTTACCCGATGAAGCAATTGTTGAAAAGATTCCAGGAATTCATGCAAATTAGCAGAGGGAGGACGATAAATATCACGGGAAAATAGGGAACTGTAATTGTCAAGACTCTGCGAGAAGGCAGACTTGCGCTTTGTCAGACGCGTTGGCAAGCTCTTGCTCACTTACAGAAATAGTTCTCGGAATGTCAGCTGTTTGTGTTTCACTCCGCCACAAACGCAGCACCACCGCCGGTTTTTTAATCTGACCCGTTTATCCCTTTACGGCTTGTGTCCGTTTGTCAAATACGAAGTCCTCAATGAACAAGCAGCAAAGAACGGCCTTTATCTATAGTTGGCAATGTTCTCGATAAAATATACATGTATATACCCAGGTTAAATCAGAATTTCTTTTGGGATAGGAAAAAAAGAAAATTCTAAATCATACTTTTACTAGGTTGAATAATGGTTTCAGCGGAGAAAAGATTTTACCTTCAACAGTATAACAGTCTTGGTTTTCCCCACAGGCAACAACAAGTTATCCAGTGGAGAATTCGGTCAACTCATTCTTGCACACAATAATTGGTAGAACAGAAGGATCGCCTGAAATGACAATGGAAGAACTTACAACGAAGTGAGTAAACTATGTTCGCGTGAGCGACAGTAACTTAAAGAAACGTCCACTCCTCATTCAGTTAAAGAGATCGCGATTTTTGCTGACTCAAGAAGTCAACACTTCAGAGCAAAATAGAGAAGCGAAGTGTAACCACATTACCATGGTAGTAAAAGTTCAACAATCTTTCTTGACAGAGACGGTCATTTGCATGTTGAAAATTTTCCAATCTCAGCAATCTTTCTTGACAGAGACGGCCATTTGTATGTTGAACGATGGCGGAAAATTATGGGTTGCCGTTTTGTTTCTGGAAAGTCTTGCTTGTCATTTTTTTCTCTCTTTTCCTGTCAACGTGACGTAACGACTTCTCCTCATACAAAAGTCATCTTCTCATGAAAGTACTTCTCATCAGTTCCACTTGAATGGTGGTTGTAAGCGGCTTTCGTCCGACAGCAGACTCTTGATGCGTAAATACTAATTTGGGTATCCTTCCTTTTATCAGGTGTCGTGAAAAGGCCCCTGGGCCCTTTATAGGAGGTCCTCTGGTAGACCAAGCTGTAAATGCTGTGTTTGCTGCTCTAGTATGGCATTCTCAGGAGTTGAGGGACCAAATAGTGCTGTTTTGTAAGTTAATTGTGTTTTGTTTGGCTGTGTTCAGCTCTCTTTTGCCACGTTGTCACAAAAGTGAATGTTCTATGTAAGAGGTCCCAAACTTTGTAAACATAATCATGGAAAAATAAGGTCGACTTCAAGGATTATTAATTAAAAGTGCCAGCAAAGATAAAATAGATAAGATTCTAATAGATTTATCTTTCGTTGTCTTTTACCCTTTAACTCAGAGACAAACAGTGTGCAATACTCATTTAAAAATTCTTGTAGCTTGATTGACTGATTGATTGACTGATTGGGCCAATGACTGATTTATCATTTGTGTACTGTATTCAGCTAATAACACACCACCAGAAGCTGTTCCAGAAGGCGTCCAAGAAGCTTATTTAACAGCTGAGTCACTTAGGCGTGTACTGGTAAGCACCCTCTACTACTGCGCCCGTCGTGAAAAATGTCTATGAATAAAATGTGTGCTTTTTATTGTGGCAAATTCCACTTATTTGAAAGGGGTGTCTTAAAGCTCAAATCGTGGAAACGACTTTTATATCAAAGGTAGAAAGTACAAATTGCCAAGACGAGCTAAATTCTCCCTGAAACCTTAAATTTGATTACTTGACGTCTCTGCTTTCAGAACAGTAAACGGCAGATCAGTATACCAAACTATGAAGCGAACATGCAACAGACTTGTTAAAGTTATGTTGTTGTTGTTATTAAAATCGTTTCTGTTTCTTAAAATCACTTGCAGTGGCAATTATGGAGATAGAGGGGAAATCCTTTGATCCCCGCATAGCTTGTACTGCTGCTTTTTCACATGGCGGTGCTTCTTGCCGATATCAGTACTTTTCAATCTATCGATTTATTGGCTACTCATGGCATCTGGAGTATTACACCTATTTAATTTTTTTTGATTTAAGGTGTTTCGATACAGTTTTTCAGAGGCCATACCGATATTTTTCAATCGCCTTAAAAGTGGTTTTTTCCTTGTCCGATCGCTATAAAATTTTCACCAGTAATTGGCTATGGATTGAAATTTGTGAAAATGTAGTTTTCAGTAAAATCGATATTATTATGACAACAATAAACGAAAAACTTGAAACTGGTAAAAGCCGAATTTTGTGTGATCTAGACCTGCTACTGAAAATCCAGCACTAGGAACTTAAAGTTTGGTGTTTAGCAAACAATCTCCGCAAGAAATAAAAAATTCTGTATGTTTGAATTCGACGAAAACGAAGATATATTTCAAACCTTAAATTTTCAATAGCCGTGATAGATTATTTAATAAAAACGTTATAAATGACTCACATTATTCTTAAGTAGCGTCAGAATGTTTCTTAATATCATATTTTGATGCTGATAAATTTTGGTATACTTTCGTTCTTGCGATCTTGAAAACTAAGCCGTTTTCTCACCACCTGTATAAGTGCAACTTCATTCAGAATTTGGACTTTTAGCGCTTTCTTGTATATCTCCGAAACGACTCGAACGAATTTTTTAAAAATCTCTTCACATAGTCTTCATAATGTATATAAAAATGTCTGAAACTTTCATTAAGATTGATTCACTGCAACACCTTTAAATTTCAAGACAAACCTATCCTACGGACCGGTTAAAAATCTGCGTTACAACATTCACTGTTTTGACGTTATGCTAATTTTTCCAAATTAATACGGACATCCACGACTAGTACATTTCAGTGTGAGTATTGTCAACTTTTTACATTCAAAAGATGCGATAAATTCAAACTAAAATGTACTAGTCATGGAGGTATGTCTTGTCCGCATTAATTTGGAAAAATTAGCATAACGTCAAAACAGTGAATGTTGTAACGCAGATGTTTGACCGGTTCGTAAGATAGGTTTGTCTTGAAAATTTAAGGTGTTTCAGTGAATCAATCTTAATGAAAGTTTCAGACATTTTTATATACATTATGATGATTATGTGAAGAGATTTTAAAGAAATTCGTTCGAGTCGTTTCGGAGATATACAAGAAAGCGCTAAAAGTCCAAATTCTGAATGAAGTTGCACTTATACAGGTGGTGAGAAAACGGCTTAGTTTTCAAGATCGCAAGAACGAAAGTACACCAAAATTTCCTAGCATCAAAATATGATATAAAGCAGCATTCTGACGTTACTTAAGAATAATTTGAGTCATTTATAACGTTTTGACTAAATAAGCTATCACGGCTATTGAAAATTTAAGGTTTGAAATATATTTTCGTTCTCATCGAATTCAAACATACAGAATTTTTTAGTTCTTACGGAGATTGTTTGCTAAACACCAAACTTTAAGTTCCTAGTGCTTGATTTTCAGTAGCAGGTCTAGATCACACAAAATTCGGCTTTTACCAGTTTCAAAGTTTTTCGTTTATTGTTGTCATAATAATATCGATTTTACTTAAAACTACATTTTCACAAATTTCAATCCATAACCAATTACTGGTGAAAATTTTATAGCGATCGGACAAGGAAAAAACCACTTTTAAGGCGATTGAAAAATATCGGTATGGCCTCTGAAAAACTGTATCGAAACACCTTAAGCACCGTTTTCTTTGCCGTCATCGTCGTGGTTGTTTAGTCTTCGTTAACACTCTTTCAAGTGGTCGTGTCGCAACAATGCTTGTATCAAGCTGCTCATCTTGCTTTGCAGTCATCCTTCAAATGTTGGTTTAATTTCCAGGTTGATCGTCGTCAGCGTCTCATTTTACAGGCTGAAGAAGAGTCTAACAATGATAAAAGCCCACCACAGAAAACAGATCCAGACAGTCCTGGTAAGCTTCTGCCGGGGCTGCTTTCATGATTACTTAAAAGACCTTGATACAGTCCACCGTTATTTATACTCTTTACATTATTTGTTTGCAGTGATTGCTTGCAAGGAAAAAGCTCTGTTCCTTCTTAAGTTTGCTGGGCTGCAAAGAATTGCTGACAAAACCGCCGAGGTACTTCCTTGTTACAATGTCTTGTTACAGTAGCCCTTCGATCTCCCTATATAAGTGAAAAGAAAGGGCCTTGTACATAGCTTTGAGTTGCTTACTTCCTGTATTAACTGTATACATTGCTTTAGGGAAGAGAAAACAGGCGCTCCAAGTGGTTAAACAGGAAGTCATCTTGGCAACGATTATCTTCTGAACATGGAGGAAGCATATTATCAGGACCCAGACAGGTTAGTGAGTGAAAACTCTCACCACTGAACTGATTTTGGTAATTTAACTACGGATAATTTCAAGCGATACCATAATACTCTTTAAAGTTTGGACTCTTAAAACGAACTGCACGTGCTACGCGAACAGCTTCTCGATTACTTGCGCTTTCATGAGGGCATAAGTCTATAGTTCTCACGGCTAGATAAGGGACTGGACCCTACTTACTCAGTGATCTATGTCTGATACCAGTTTATCGCATTGTGTTAGTTTCATGTTTTCCTCTCTTCATAAATAGGAGTCCATCCACTTACTGATAAAAGATGAAAGGACGAAATGAAACTAACACGATGCGATAAACTAGTACCAGAACTCTATCACTGAGTTATTAGTGTCCAGTCCCTTATCCAGCTGGCCGTGAGAGTGATAGACGTATTATGCTCCGCTCAGCATATTTGCACTGAAACGCATCACTGCTAGTGCTCGCCAAAAATATGCTTTAGTTCATGTGTTCGTTGAGTAAGAAGCCTCAGCTTCTTTCATTCGTGTTGAAAATTAAGCTTTAAGGATTTATTTACCATAGAAAAACTACCTCCTAGTGTTATACTCTAAAATTACAGTCTCATTGCTTTTCAAACAAAGGATACTTGTATAATTACCCTCAGGTGTAGCCGCCGCTCATGTGAGCCCATACATTAAAGGGTATCATGGTACTCACTCCCCTTCCCTTTAAACCTCGCGGCCGCTGTAGGAATTTTCTTCAGACTCTATGTATTATTACCTCGATTGCTTATTTTACGTTTTTTGCCGCAGAGAACGCTGTCCGTTGAGGAAATCCGGACCATTGACAAGCACCCGGCATTTAAACTGATTCTGGACTTTGTGACAAATGATTCTTATTCTCATGAAAGGTAAATTTCGTGTTTATTGAATGCATAACTAATGTGTATTCAGCTCTTTAAATCTTCATACTTGCCTAACAGCAAATAATGTTTCATGAAGTGAGATAATCCTTTTGTTGTGATATTTTCTTTTATGTTTTCACAAAGGACCCAAGCCCTGCTTCAGCAGAGAGTGGAACATGCTAACACTGTGGCTGATATTTACCTATTTGCTGCTGAGTTCCTCCGCATTTCTTCCGAAACAGATCTTGTCCAGGTACGTGTGATACTCATATTTATGTTGTACTGAAGCTGGAGGCAAGCAAGGAGGAAGAGGGGGTTGATAGGTTGAACGCGATATAAAGGAAGCACCAAACGTGGGTGGTTATAGGACTGGAAAGGTCGGTTTCTCTGTTTGATCGTGTTTGTTTTGTTTTGTTTTGCATTCTATACAGGCTCCTGCTGTTCTCTTCTTACAACAGTTTCTATCATCTCAAAAATACTTCCCAAGGTAAGCTGCTGTTTCAGTAGTGTTACTTCAGTTATTTTGACATCTCGAGAGAAAAAATGAATAAACAAATAAAGAAATAAATTCTCTGTTACACCAGACACAGCATTTTTTAGATATATAAAGCGCGCTATTTACGTAGCTATGCTGTTTCTGTTCCGGCAGCCACTATGCAGACAATCTTGATGGATGCGGCTTAAGCTTGGAGAGTAAAGTTCGACGTGCCTACTATGCACTGGTCAGAAGATGTTTAGATGGAGTTAAATCTTATCATACACAAGGTTCTAGCCAAAGGTGCGTAATACTGACACAGTCATGCACTTATGTGGTGAGTGGTCTTTCCTTTGCTGACTGAAGAGAGACTTTCTCCTGTGTTGAATGTTTGAAGAATTCATACTCTCATTGTTATTTTCCTAGTTCAGTGATGGCCTTATGCAATGACGTAATCTTTCGAATTTTTTATGCTTTTGTAGGCCAAGCTCTGCTGCATTTCATTGTTTGCGAGCGTTTGTTCTTCACCTACTCGATACAGAGTGGAAGGTTTGTCTTTCTTCGATCATTATAATTTACCCGTTCATTTTTCTTTCCGTTGATTGCTATCAAGAGTTGGCGGCGGTCGACGTTCGTTTCCATCCTTTCTTTTGTTTTACCATCCACGCTACTTTCTGACTCTTCTTGCTCTAACAGTCTTACAATCAGGACGCCTCAGTCTCATGCACGCAATGACCAACTCAACCATTAGCCTACTAGATTTTTTTTAATTTCCCTCCGGGAACTCGGCATATTTTTCTTATCCATTGCTTTGTGACACAAAGAGTTTTGCGTCATTTTGTTTCTCTCTCATTTTCAAGGTTTTTTAACATGTTTTATTATTTTTGTGTTGTCTTTTTAGGGTTACGATCACACTTTCATTCTCGATGTTCATCTGCCGGAGTTCCTGCTAGACACATTAAAAGGTTAGCAACGTAAAAATGTTGCTGCCGAGTGGCCTTAAGCTTAATAGAGCTGAACCTTCAAAGCCTTACCACAGGTTTAGGCTTCTTTTGCTTTACTGTGACCAGAAATTGTGAGGTGAAATTCATCCCTATCTTTATCGGATCAGTTTTACAAAATAAGATTAATAAGTAACATTTGTTTTGTATTTCTATCATCAAACAAAAGAGAAAAAAAAATCAGTTAAACAACTGTCACAAACACGCGTAGGAGTCAGTGTAGCTTATATAGAAATTTGCGGCATTTGGATGGAGATAAGTACTAGGAAAAATTGCAAAATAGGTTCTAAGATGTCGTTTTGAATCAGCATAAGTTAAAACTTCCCCGGAGGGAGTAAAAATTCTAAGTATAATACAGCTATTTCCGGGAAGGTTGTCGGAAGAAGTGCACGCGACAATCCTGAAAGGTATTGTGGGTGGTTTTGAGCTTACAGTTCTTTAAAGAAATTTGAAAGAATGGTAGGAGGGAACAAGGACAAATGTTTGGGAATGCCAAAGGAAAGCAGAAAAATTAGGTTCGACAGCTACAGTGTCAGGAACAGTGTATTTATTATATCCTATATTACCTTTCGGGATTGTCGCTTGCACGTTTTTTCCGACAATCTTTCTCGAAATAGCTGTATACAAAGTGCAATTGTTTGAAACTCGACGCTGAAGTTTTCTCATTTTATTTACCCCAGCAACCGTTGTGTACCCCAAACACGATGTAAAGGAAATGAATGATCAGCAAGAACTGGAACACTATGAAGAAGGCAGTAAATGGTTGGAAGAAGCTAAAGAAAACTTTGATAATTGGTTTGGAGGCATGAGGACTTTAACACAGACAGACCAACAGAGAAGGGTGGGTAACCCAACGTCGTATAGGCAGTTCGATAAAGTAATTCAAGGAGCTGTGTCACGGCTTTTATAAAAATTCTAGCAGTAGGAACTGTCACCAAATTGAGTGAAACATTAAAATAATCGCTTAAAACATCAAAAGAAGGTATTGATAACACAGCAAATACACAAGTAGGCACAGATGGACAAACTTCAAGAAGGTTGAAACGGGTTGAAATTGTGGGTTTTTGAAAAACTTTTTAGTCCCCCCTCAATTTTTAGCCTAACAGTTTTTCAAAGTTCATTTTTGTTGTTTAAGTAACGCCTGATACAATGCTTGGGAAGTATATTTGTTGAACAAGAAGCTGTGAGTAAGTAACTTCTTCGTTAACGTTAAGTTAAGGAGCCGTAATTAGCAATATTAACAAAACAAACTAGACAGCAGCCATGAAACTGCAGCCTCCTTAACAAGAACTAGCTGGTTTTATGAAAGAACAAAAGTGAGGCGCACTCTCTGATTGGCCAATGAATAGATAAGTATGCTATTTGCTCAAGTTGGCTCTAAGGAAACTGCTGCGGTCTGTGTCTCTAGTTTATGTAGGCATCCATGTTTACTCACGGTCTCTCACATCAGTACTCAAGCCTGTTAGAACTATTTGATTTTGATGACTCGTGTCATTGGTGAGTCACGTTGGTTTGACAATTTCGTTAATTCTGCTGTTTTTTTATTTAGAGAATGCATTTGTTTGTGGCTCGCTTCTCCGACAGTCTTGACGTGGTCATAACATGTGATGGCTGTGATGTCACCCTGACAGGCAGACGATACCGATGCCTTAACTGCATGGATGTTGACCTTTGCAATAATTGTTACATGAGTGAGTTGGCTTAGTTTACCGAAAGAAAGAAAAAATAAGACAGTTACAACTGTAAAAAATGATTTACAACATTTTCATATTTTAATCCCAAGTTTATTTGTTTCACTTGCCCCGGTTGAGTGTATAGAGTACAAAGCCGGGCTGTGATAGTCAGTCGAGAAAATCCCAACTGAAAATGTAACGAAAATAAATATAAAAAAAAACTAAAGGTCCAATTTGTAACGAGAATCAATAAAAATCATAGTGTGATAACAATGGAATTTTATCCACTGTGTCTGTGCGTTTGTCTGAGGGGGGAAGCAGCTGATCGGTTGATAACTTTTTCAACTAATATTTTGCTTTGTTTCCTTTTTTTCCTTCGTGTTTTCCTTTTTCCAGCTGGAGTGAAGCCTGACGGCCATTCAGAATCTCATGACGTCATAGATATGAGGTGGTGTAGGAAAAAGATCTTATTTGATACCTTACAGTAACTAAGTTTATTTGTTTCCTCTGTAAACAAACACACATTCGGACAGTTTGTGGTAAAACAAAATTGTACACCTATCATCAGTTTCTTGCTACCTAGACCATTTTCCCCGGCGATTTTGCGTTCGTGTTGGTAAGTTACATGGTTGCCAAAACTCGCCATGTTTTCTTGTTAATTGGACAGTTGGAATGTTGAAACGGTAAAAAAGTCTTGAGAACTGAGCAGCTACAGTGTACAGTTACCTCAAACAAAACAAAACTAATCATCAGTTGGACAATGTTCGAAAAAAGGCGCTGTTGATGGATCATAACACTTGTTTTAAAATTGCGTTTGTGTAACTGATTTTATTTTTTAGGTACAAATGTGATGGTTGCGATAGCTTCATCGTTGGAACACGTTACCACTGTACTGAGTGCGTTGACTTTGATTTGTGCTTTGGTTGCCATTCAACGGGAAAGTTTCCTGGAAGGTAAATACACATTTTTTTTTTTTAAACACAGATCCCCAAGTTAGTAATTGCTCTGTGGTATTTTGACATTAGAGATATTACAATGTAATTATCTATTTTATGGCGCTCTTTCGACCCTCAGTGAACTTAGGTAGCCTAAAAGCGTGCTGGTTAAGAGGCTATTCATTCTTGTTTTCATTCGAGTCAGGAAACTACCATTTTTACCAACTGCGTTCGCACTTGACGCCTGTTGAAAGAAATATATTTTTTGTTGTTTTATTTTAGACACACTTCATCCCACAAGATGATGCAATTTCCCCTTAAGACAGGTAGGAAGAGATATTTGTTCCAAAGAAGAAAAAAAATAAAACTTCTAAAGCCTTCCATGTGTTTCTGTAAATTATTTATTTATTTATTGTTTGGTGATCAAAATTACAGTTGCGGGCTTAGTGTTCCAGTTTCTGAGGGAAAGTGAGGAAAGTGAGTTGACCTAGTTTTGATACAAACCTCCTTCCTTTTCTGATGTAAACTTAGTTGAAAACCTCAATTTAGCAGAAGAAGAACATGATTTACATAATAAAACTGGAAGGACTGTATCAAAAGCGAAGCGCTTACAATTTGTATGGCGAACCGGGAAATTCCGGGGAGAATTCAAATGAATGGAACAGCTCATCCCAGTGGAAATTTTCCGGAAAAAAGTAATACCTTTCGAGGCATTACCTTTTTCCCGTTTTTACGATTTGCCTAAGCGACCGAAATTTTCTGTACCATTTCTCTGGATTACTAGTGCCAGGCTTCATGTCCAGAGAGAGCGAAAAATGTATCTGTATTTTGTAAATGGTACAACCCAATCCTGTTCCTGTTTTCGGTGCCAAAAAAAATACCAGTACCATTTGACGGAAATTTTTCACCGAAATTTCCGTACAAATGGTAAGCGCTCAAGGTCAACTCCAACCTCGTTTTCACCTGTAACTGTAAAATGGGCTATGGGCAGGGGGGGGAGGTAGCTCTATTGTTTTCCATCTAAGTTTCTTGACCCACTCCGCCTGCCCGTATGACGTCACATAGTAACGGGCAAGAGCCTCGGGTCGCTTGTGCAAATTAGTAAGGGATACGACAGTTGTTTGGATGAGCGAGGTCGAGGAAAAGCTAAGAAGCTAGTAAATGTCGCTATATATCGCTTACTTTATCGAATGTGTGTGAGCTTTGGTGTTGCTATAATCTGCTTGTGTAAACTGTTTTGATATTTTGTGTCTGTGATTGTATAATTTTGTTAATTTGTTTTGGGGGCCGTGTTGCGGGATCGCCATCTATTTCACGGGACTGGCAAAGTCATCAAAACTTCAATTTTTTTTCCCTAAAATAGGTAAGGACTAGTCTCCAGAATAGGAGGCTCCATTCACAGATCACACATGTTTATATTTCATCTATTCTTTTGCTAATTAAACGGGCCTAACTTCATATCATTCCTTTCGAGTGTGGGCCTCTGTTGATCTTCTACTTCTCCACCAAATTCAGTAAAGCTAGTTCAATCGATTATCTACATCGAGTGGGCCCGTTGAACCCGAAATAACGCGAAAAATAGCTCTGAAATGCGCGCTTAAGCTAATTTTCCTCAAATGTATATTTAAATTCATGATAAATACAGCTCCACCAGCTTCAAACAGCGTCTATGGCAGCGAAAAATTGTTTTGATATCACAAAATTAGTCTTTGAAATCATGTTTGTCACTGTGGTGCAGTGGTCAAGGATTCGCTTGCACATGCAGATAAACCGGGTTCGACTCCTGGCGACGCCGTTTTCTGTTTCTTTCTACCAGTTTTTTTCTCTTTGGTCTCTTCTTTTAACACTATTTTTCCTAATAGCTTAAAATATATATTGATCCAAGTGCATGACCAGCAATTTCAGCAGTAAGAATAAAGAAAAAAAAAAGGCCAAAAGGAAAATAGTGTTACCAAAAAAAAAAGAAGGTACGAGGAAACAGAAAACAGCGTTACCGGGAGTCGAACCCGGTTTATCTGCACGTGCAAGCAACTACTTAACCACTGCACCACAGTAGCCTGCGTGCAGACGATAATACTACTCTGATTAGTACCGTCTGCGAAGCAGCGCAGAGATCCTTGTTCTGGACCACCAACGGACTCAACGAATTACCGGAAGTGCGTTTCGAATTTCCCTTCAACCTGATTGGCGATCACGACAAACAAAACAAAGGCCTTTTTTAACTGGCCAATCGTGGCGCGTACTCAAATCTGGGTACACAGCTAGAAGTCTAGAACAAGGATTTCGGCGCTGTTTCGCAGACGAAGTTAACCAGGGTTTAATTTCGTCTGCGCGCAGGCTACACCACAGTGACACGCATGATTTGACAAATTAAAAGTCTGAAGTTTTATTTTGGAAAAGAGATTTCAAAAGCTCTTGATCTGCATACTGGCCAAGTTTACGGCCAGAAAAAAACCATAAGCTGTCAAGACATGTCCCTCCTCTCAAAAAGCTAATTTTTTTTCAGCGTTAGTTGACATCATGACAAACAACACACAGTACACCAGTGACCCATTGGCGAGATTTAAACTTGCCTTCTGTTCATCTTCGTAATCATCAATGTTATTACCTTAAAATCTCCACTGAGTTTGCCACAAAAAATTATAATTACAGAATTATAGGTGTATGCCCAATACAGTATTAAAATGCGGTAATGTAACAACTGCAACAAGATTCAATGCTCACAGTCTCTCACAAATGCCTCTCAGTTAGCTTCCTCTTTCCACGCTACAGCTAAGCGAACTTTGAGAGGAATGATATGGGGTTCCACTAGCTCTGAAGAGCTGAAAATACGCACAATGTAAAGTATAATACATCCTTTGATGAACCTCCTATTGCTGTGTCTAAACTCTTTAATCTTGCCGTGTACTGGCCCTCAAAAGTGTGACCGGTCCGTACGATTGCCGGTAAAATTTGCTCGACGATAGAATGGAATCTTTAAAATTCATGGCAACACTGGACATTTCATTCCAAAAAAGTACTTAAGTCTAGTTTTCTGACAATAGAAACCTTAAAATCTCTAAATCCATGAAATCGGAACAGTATTTCCGTAATAAAATCGATATTTTTATCCGTCTCTTCGATGAACACTTTGCTCGCCATTTTGAAAGTCACTGACGCGAGACGTGGCGTCATACTGGCAGGTGGACTGTACCACAGATTTCCTTGGAGACACCTTCCCCCCCCCCCCCCCCGGCTATGGGCTATTTTACAGTATCCACTGAAAGAAAAGTGGAAAGAGCAGGCAAAATCACCTCCATTTGGTCCTTTGCAAGATTCTGTTTTGTCTGAAGTATTTTGTGCCTCTTCTGTTTAAATGTGTGCCTGTTTTGAATGAATTTTCGTTTATTGCTAGTTGTTTTTTACATATTTTACATATATCAGGATCCCACAAAAGTAGCTTAAACTTATATTTTACTACCCTAACGCGGTGTCTCATTCGTATAATATTTTATTATTAATGTTATTTTTTATGTACACAACTAATAAATGAGAAATATGAGTAATGTGTGTAGCCCTTCAATATTACTTTCTAATACTGTGCGTGTGCCTTAACATTAGCAAAAATGCTTTCTTGTGATCTAAGTCCATATAACGTTTTGGATAATTGTTTTAATGTGTTGAAGGTTCCTTTGTAGACACAACAGCAAATGATCCATCAATTCGTGTACAGGCCTACACCCATCATCATGCGTGGCTTCAGTTCGCGGCTTTAGCGCTCACGCTGGCAAACTCCATCAACGAACCAAATAAGTCTGGTAAATACTGTGCAGTGCATGAAATTGTTTAGCTTGCGTGGCAGACGCAAAAAGGGCAGGGGGAGGGGACAGGGGAGAAAGGCGCGTAAGGGAAAAGGGAGAGGACCCTTTGTCCTAACCCCCTCCCTGTAACTCTTCCTTTTGACGCCTGCTATGTAGGTTAGAAATTGTTTTATTTTATCACCTTTACACTCGAAATATTAGCAGGAGTGTCAGCTTTGTCGGGAAGTTTTTAAAATCTTTTAAGAAAGCGCTGGAAAGTATTGCTCAAGAGGCTTCATGTATGTGGTGACAGCACATCTTCTTAACAGACTCAAGCAGTTGCATCTCAATCACAAACGATTTATGCGACGAAAACTGCTTTGCCAAGCGGACACGAGCTTCAGTAAATGTCTAACTATCTTTCCCATATTCTGTAAAGCGGACGCTTATACTGAACAAACCCCAGTGACGGTCCCTCGTATGTCATGTCTGATACTGTGTCAGCTATGCACCCAAAGTCAACCTGCCCAATGTGAAAAAACCAAACCAAACAGCTTTCATGAAAGTTTGTAAATCAGCTATGGTTTCCTGTCATTGTTAGGCATTAGCCTCACTTACCAGGATTTTCATCTTATATCATCTAAAATTTGTAAAATTTACAGACTAATTCTTGATTATGCCGGAAATTGTTATTCAAATTCAAGAACCTTTTGTCGCTTGCCTCCGTGTGTAATTATGTAGTAACCAGTTAAATCTCTCCATCTATTATCATCGTCTTAGACTCCTAATACATTTTTTGTCTTTCTATGTTGATAGTTTTCAACGTCGATTACCTACGGACCGCTGGCCATCTCCACATTGATTGCCTTAATTTAGTCACCAAGTGTTTAAGCCATGTCTCGCATAAACCAGACACAGGTAAGAAAGTGCTGGCGTTCATGCTCGAGTGAGGAAGTGCGTTCGTGACAAAGTAAAAGTTTTGACTTATCCTTTCTGTGGACGATATGAAACCTTTTTACAGAGGTCGACGACCATTTTTCTTTAGGGATTACTGATATTTAACAATTAGTCGTGAATATCGGCGAATAGTCACCGAGACGAAGTCGAGGTGACTATTCGCCAATATTCACGTCTCCTGAGGCGACTAATTGTTTTAGTATAACTACATTGATGATTATTCATAAAAATAAAATTATTGATCAATTTCCGACCCCGAAACATCAAAAAATTTGGCTGCCATTTTGAAAACTGCCAGTCGTGAAGCTCCTAGCCATCAATGTAATTATACTAAATAGAAATAGTGTTGTTCTTTACAGCTAAAAGAGTTGAAGCCACGACATCAACAGCTACCGAGACAATCCCCGAGGGAGAAGGAGAGGGGGAAAACCCAGAAGCTGAAGCAACTCCAGAGTCCCCGGCTGTATCAGATGAGGTCAAAAGTGCTTCCAAAGAACCTGAGCAAGATACCAAAGACATTGAAACGGTAACAGCAGCGACAACAGAGGTAAAGGCGCCTGATGAACAAACAGCGGATCCAAAGGCACCTGAAGCCAGCACTCCTCCCGTAAAGGAACTACAAACAACGGCAGGTGGTGAACCAAATGAAAGTATAGGGAGAAGTGAAGAACCTTCAGCTGATAATAAGAATACTACTCAGTCAACTGGCAAAATTGATGGGATTGCTAATCATCAAGGAACAGTAACACAAAGCCCTGAAGAATCTGAAAAACTATTTCCCCCTGCGGCTCAAGAAAGGTTGTTAGGACTACTGGGAGCGATTCTACCACAAGACTCGAAGGTAACGCTCACAATTTTGATGTAGTATAGAGACCATTGCATTGAAGCTGGCTCAATGTGCTTGAACAATGGTCCATTACATTTGTTGGCTTCACATTAAAGCTTCAAGAATAATGTAAGTGTAATTGAAACCTACTTTGAGTCTGAAGGGGTAAAATGTACCTACTTCAACTTTACTTTGTGACCATGGAAACGCTCGTAGTTCATAAGATGCCGAAGTTCACCGCCAGGTATGGGCTACACCACACTTGAGAACACACTTGACCAATAAGAAATGAAAGCCATGTGCACGATGTGCACGTGCAGCGGTTCCAAGATTCTAATGAACGGAGAGATTGACAACTTCTACTTCAAGTAATATACTTTGTCAACGAGTGTGAACTATGTTTTCTTCATAGCGACTTAATTCCAAGTGCCCTTGAATCAAGTGGTTACTTGAAACTAAATTCGCCTCTCTGAATGTAAAGCCAACAATTATGTCTACTTTGATAAGTTCTTTTTTTATAGACAAATTATTTCATTTAAATCACTTACTGAATTCTTGGTACCTAACCATAGCTCTCCCATTGGTCATCGCATTGTCCCGGAATTGAAGATTTTCTGTCCGACAGATTTTTGCCTGCTCTGTTCAAGATTATCAGGTGCGAAACGATTTGTTTACTTCAATTCGCCACTTTTAACTGTGCCTTGCTAACAGATGACATGTATTAACTTATTCTTCGTTTACATGCTTTAACAGGGATGGTAATGTTGATGATAATACAAAAAGTCTTGCTCTAGGTGCCCTTGGAAAATTTCTGCAGTGCACTAGCCCGGGTGTAAGTGTCAAAAAAAACTCTGTCTTGCTTTCCTTTTGTTGTTATTGTTGTTGTCGTTGTTTAATTTCCTATACGTCTCCAGATAGTTCTATTCATGCTTGTTGTAGGTCATGTATTGATAGATCTGATCCTACCATCAATAAAAACGTTTGGTTGTCGTTTTTTTCTTTTTGTTTTTTTGCTTCATGCAGCGTTCAATACACCAGCTTGTTCTTTGCAACCTGTGTCTTGTAATTTAATGAATGATTGCAATTTTTATTGTTTGTTTGTTTGTTTTCTGTCTACAGCTCTCCGATCGTGGCGTTGCACCACATTTCACATCGCCCGTCAAAACAGAAAGTGAGAGTAGTAATGAAGAGATTTGTTCTGGCAAAGCAACTGTTCAGTTTCTCTTCCAGCTTGGAGCGGAATACCTTTCCAGGTTAGTTCAGCATCGAAAGCGTATTTACAAGGTTGACAAGTGCCTTGAAAGTCCTTGAATTTCATCAATGTAGTCAGATGCACTTGGTGGTTTACAGGAGGTAATGACTCTTTCACTTTGCAGGTCTGACCTGACGGCATCGTCTGGAATGGCATCCACTTTACAACAGTTAGCCAGATCAACTCAGTGGCAACCCAGTATAGCAGATCACGTGGGACTCTGTCTTGAGCGCTTAGCAGAACCTGCAGAGGTACAGTAACGTGACTCATTTTGTAACTGACAAATTCACGAAAACGTCAAATACGCGACTTCCCTTTTTATTACACGTATAGGCGCAAACCAACTAACAGAACCATATTAGTATTACGTGCTACCTGATCACCAATAAAATCCCACGTGTATTTGCCCTGTGTTTTGTCATTTCGTTGGTTTTTACTTGGAACATGTCTAAGTTGAAAGGCGTAGAAGGACAATGTCTTTTTCTAATTTAAAAATAGCATATATATTTTGTAGGTAACTGGTTTCTTAGACTTATCTCACTCAAAATTATTAATCACAGTTTTACTGTAATGTTATTGATGACTCGGAATTAGCTTTAACATACTACCCTGACTGAATCCAAATAACTACTACCTTGTCCCGCCTTGTCCTTTTTCAAACTACAAGGGCGAAATCATTTCATGCAACCGTCAAAGTTATTCTATTCATTCATTCACTTCTTTATTTGTTTGTTTTCATTATTATTATTTCTTGCAGAGCGTTGACTTGAGTGCAGTTTTTGGTCTCCTTGTCTTCGCAAGATTTCCGGATGTAAGTGAACTTCCTTAACCCCCTTTCATCATTCTGTTTCTTCAGAACGTCATCATTATCGGACTTCAGCTTGTCGTCCATTTAGATATTTCAGCAAACCCTGTGGCGATTAGTAGTTACGTGGTCTTTTGTTAAATGATCAAGCGTTGTAATTTTTACCGTAACTTTTCTTGTTTGCAGGTTGTTCGGATGGGATCCGTGACAGAAATGAAGGATATAAGCGGAGAGAAACGGAAAACTGTCGTTTTTAAACATGTACCTGAAAAAGGAGAAGTCACTGTCGTCGATTTGAAGACTCGCAAAAGGAAAACGGTAAACGTTCATTCTTTTGGTTTTCCCAGAAAAGTATCGCGCGCTTTTCAGTTTCTAATTCTTGCAGCATAACGTTGGTGCCGTCGTAAAGGTAATCCTTTCCGTAGTGTATTTGTTGGACAAGAACTCAAGTGGGTTGTATTTTACCTTTAGGCTGTTCAGAGAAGTTTTTTTTAGTTGGAACAGTGCTTGAAATGTCAGCTTTCATTCGCTGTAAGGCCGTAAATTGTTTTTTGTCCACTTACTCGATAAAAACCATTTTTGTTTGGTTTTTGATTGTCTTTTTGTTTCTTTAGTTTGTTGTTGCTTTTTTTTTCTCTCAGTCATAACCGTCATAGCTCCACAATTTCTTTCGAGACGAACCTCTTCATTCGTATTTATCTTTTATAGTCACTGTATGTTTTGATTACCCATTTCAGGATTTGAAGGCGCTTTGCAAAAGTCAGAACTGGCCAGCCAGACCGGTCATAGATCTTCATATTGAAAATGGAATATTAGTCTTTTCTCGAATTTTTTACTAAAACCAACCACTGCCGTGTATACCATTTTTGAAAAAAAGCTAATCTGACGGGGCACTCCGTATTAATACTGAAATTCTCCTAATGACTGCACTGGTCTGGCCAACCAGTTCTGATGAATGGTTTGCTCCCCCCCCCCCCCCCCCCACCCCCATGTTTTGTCATTAGTCAGTATTGCACCAAAGGACGTTTTATGAATTGCTCAGTGGATTTGCTTAGCAGAATTTTTATATCTAATGGCAGGTCAAGGAACACCAACTTGAAGAGTCCTCTTCTTTGAGTGAAGCTTTCAAAACCTCAAGATTTTCTGTTCTGCTTGATATTGTCATTAAGATCCTCAAACTTCTAAAAGATAGTAAGTTTTTTCTCTTACTTCTTAGTAAATGGTAAGCTAAGATAATGATGATGCTGATTAAAACTTATATAGCGCAACTTTCCATGGCGCATGATCAAATGCGCTTTACAATAAGTTAAAAAGAAAGACTAAAAATTAATAAAAACTACAAGCAGGTACAATGTAGAAAGATTTAAAAATGAAATAAAATGATAATAAATGATAAATGCTAAAATAAATGAAAATAATACTCTACTACAAATACTTATAATTCTACTGGGTTGTTAAAATCCCTACCTAAGATGATGAATAACCGTATTTTGGGGGACATTTTTGTATGTTGATGCTGTGTATTTTTGCAACAATTTCACTACGACAATGTTAAGCTCATAAACTCTCTTTGCAATGCTCTTGCTCCTTCATGTTTGTGTAATTCCAAGACAGGATGTCCTCTCTTGAGTAAATCTGTCGCAGGGTATTTGAAAGTGATCCTTCATTATATTTGTATTTTCTTCATAAATGTTGTTTTTGAATTAAGTCAGGTTGACGTTTCTGAAGATAGTGTAACTCTGTAGAACAATTATACTCCAATACGAAAGTTTGCGGGTATTTAATTGTGTCAATTGTTGTTTGTCCCTCTTTTGTAATAGATAAAGCTGTTCCAGTTGAGAGGATGTGGGTTCTTTATTTAGCTCTAAAGGGACTTCTTGGAAATGTAAAGGTACCGTGTCGCTCCATTACTTTTAATGACTGTGTTTAAGAATTTTCACGGATCCGATCACGAGAAATGTCCCTGAGTTAAATAATCTCTACAAGCATTGTATAGAATAGGGAAATTAATGGGTAATTAATGGATTACCAGTTCGTCATGTGAATGTTGCCGATTCTTTTTCTTCCAGGCAAATCCAAGTTTAAATACAGAATTGTTATCGAGTGGTATTGTTTCCTTGCTTGTTAATGTTGCTTGTCGCGGAACTACGTTTAGTGGTCAGTGGATTTTACGCGACTTGGAGGTAAGAACGATATCGCCGCAGTTTATTGTTGACAAGTTATATTGCGGTTTTGATGTTGCAGGTCGTCGCATTTAGTCTAGCTTACGTTTGTGATCCTTATCAACAGGTTCTGTCTTTAAAACTTTATAAATCAGTGCAGCAACCCTCATCCCCTGTCGATACATCCCCTGTAAAAGAAGAGAGTAAACCAGCAGCCAAAGCCGAAAAGGACCCCAGTGAAGCTGCCCCCGAGCCAGGTCCATCAGTAAAAGAGAATGAAAGTGAGAAGGATCCATTTGATGGGCTTAATGATATCACTAGGACCTGCTTTGAGGTTGGTTTGAAATGATTAACTCCAGTACTCTTTGCTGGAATAAATATGACTACGGTTTTAATCTACGTGTAGCGGCACCCTCCCCCCGACAAAGGAAAAACGTTTTTCCTTTGTCGGGGGGGGGGGGGGGTGCGGCTACACGTAGGGCTACTACGGTTTTAAAAGTTCATTTGCAATTCATACTGTTTGAGAAATTTAGGTTGTATTTAAATATATATTTTTGATTCATATGTGGTTAACGTTTTAGTTGTCTTAACATTTATTCGTCTCGGTGGAAATGAATTATTGGACCCACCCTGTTGCACTCGATCGAGAAGTTTAGCGGTACTTCAAAATTGGCACTGATAGTTGCGAAGGTTGCCCTTTTAAACCATGTTTACGCAGTCTAAATTTTGAGTAACGGTCCTACGGTGTTCTTACGTTTAACAGACAATACATGAGGCGATGCCGACCATTCCCCTGTCTGTACTAAGAGCCTTGTTTGAGAGTGTAGGTCAAGATCAAAGCCGACTTTTAGTTGAAGTACAAAGAGGGTGAGTACCTTTTATTTCTGCCATCACCGCAGCTACTGTAGAAAGCTAGTGGCGTATCTCAAGCGTCAATAATCGGCCCTCTTCTTTTCTTAATCTATATAAATGATCTACCAAATTGTTTCAATGTGAGCTCTCCTAGAATGTATGCCGACGACACTAATATTACCTTTTCTGCAGCTATACTATACCTGATCTTGAGTCTCCAAATCAATAGTGACCTGAAATATATTGATCGCTGGCTGAAAGCTAATAAGTGAAGTCTCAATGTCGCCAAAACAGAGATTATTAGCTCGAGGCAAAAACTACAGTCCTTAAGTGCCTACGCAATGAACATTCATATTAGACGGCGTCCCAATAAACCAAAGCAATCAAAGCAAATCTCTCGGGCTTATCATTGATGAAAATTTCTCGTGGAAGCCCCACATTCATGAAATCTCTGAAAAAGTATCCTCTGGTATCGGTGCTCTTAAGCGGGTCAGGCCAATTGTTTCAATGCACACTGCAATTAAAATATACAAAGGTCGTATCGAGCCACACTTCGATTATTGCAGCTTTGTGTGGGATGGCTTGACCCAACAGCTTAGTGAGAAACTACAAAAACTTCATAATCGTGCTATCAGAGTTATCACCAAATCTAGCTATGATGCTACTTCCAGATTTCTTCGTAACTCGCTTAGTTGGGACAATTTATCGATTAGAAGGGCTAAACAAAAGGCTAATTTAATGTACAAGTGCATTAATAATCTCGCCCCGGCTTACCTCTGTAATTTGTTTGCCCCAAGTACACCGAATTTCTATTTTCACAACGTGAAGAAAAAATTAATGCTGCCAAAACCAAGAACTGATTACCTGAAGCGTAGCTTTAGCTACAGTGACGCTCTTCTATGGAACAATCTTCCGGAGGAAATACATACATCAAATTCCGTAGGTTTCTTTAAGAGAAGTTCTCATAGATCAGTACTCCCACACGGCAAATATGTAAAACAATTTTTGAGAATTTTTAATTTATTTTCTGTTAGACTGATGTTTTTAACCGTGTATAAATAAAGTTATCATTCATTCATTGCTTACTTTGTTCTTAAATACTTTTGATTTGTTTTATGGCAGCTTTGATGGAGCTGTTTTCCAAGTAGACGACGATATTAAGGAGCAGGCTAAGAAATGGTGAGTGCCCATACGCCTTTTCAATATACAATTCGTTTATGTTCATTTACGCTGTATTTAATTTTTTCTGCACCCGTGTTCGTTGACTTGTTGTTGTCATCGTTGTTTGGCTGAACTGGTTGCTACAGTAAATGTTGCCTAAACAAATGCAGTCACTTACAAAAAATAGAATCGTGACTGTTGAACTCTTGTGAAAGAAATTGCTTATTAGGACACTGCACATATACCCGGCAATAACCCTGCCTGCAATTGCGGAACCTGTCATTGTTTTCTACTGCCATTTTTCCCTCAGGGTTTTATCTTCCTACAAGGCACCAGCTACCGGTGCAGCGTCCTCAGGGGCCGCTGTCGATATTGGTGTGGTGCGCTACAATGCAAAAGACATTTTACCTGCGAACATTCACGCCAAACCAGAAGAAGGCGAAGTAACTCAGAAGCTCATTCCTACTCTCAGTGATGCTGAGATTGAAGAGGTGCGATATTATGGTGCCACTGGTCAAAGATCAAAACTTTTTTTCTTTTTCAGGAGGAAAGCTGAAGTCTGCAGCGTATAAAAGAGGGTTTATTTAGTTTAGTGAAATTACAGTCAAAGTTCCATTTCTTTTTCTTACCAGTGCCTATGTTGTGATGTTCAATATCGCATCTACGCTTCGCCTGAAAAAAGAAAATCATCTCTTTTTGTGCTTTTTGTATTGCAACTTTAACATAAACAAGTCTAAAAACGACGGCTTTTTTAAAATGATATAGTTGAGCAGTTGCAAGACAGGTTTTCCTTGGCAGACTGAATAGTTAAACCCACCTTGTTGAGTATTTTATAAGCAGGTATCTGCTTTCATTGTCATCACTGTGTGTAAAGCGCTTAGCAGGGCGCGTGATGCTTTTCCTACGAACGTCATTCAGTTGTCCATCCATTCATTCACTTTTCCATCCGTTCGTCCGTCCATCCATCCATCTATCTTCACTCCTTCATTAGTTCATTTGTTCATTCTTGACATTCATTGATTCCTATCAGAAGAAAGTCATTCTCACTAGCTATACCTTGTCACCAATCGTTACTAGCAAATCAATGCTCTTAAACTCACTCATTACACAGTTGACGACTAGAATTATCTTTCAGACTCGTGAGAAGCAGGCTCGCACAAAATCAGCTGAACTTCTGAAGAAAGAACTACAAAATGAAGAAAACCTTAAGTCTCCGGAATATCTGAGTAAAGTAAGTTCTAACGGAACGGTTTCCGTATTTCAGAAATCCAAACAGACTATTTCTTACCTCAAAGGCCAACAAACATTGACTGAGTGGACCTTTTTTGCTCTATTTAGAATGATTTTACTTAACCCCGTCCTGAAATATGTATGATCTAGTGCCAAGTAGTTACAAGCAAACAAAAGAAAAGAATGAAGTAGTCAAGAGCTTTATACTGCAATGCTGCCTGTGTATTAGTGTGGTATCTATTGTACGCCGTGTTATGTATATGTATCACTCTGTTATTAGTTTATGTTTATGTTGATTGACATTCAAAGCTCATCTGTGCAAAACTGTGATTAAATTTCGAACATGCTCCATAGACTGGGAGGGCTACATTAAATGGAGGAATGTAGGTCCAGTCAGATGCAGGCGCAGGCTTCAAGCCATCTGTCCTAGTCTTATCGTTTACTTGCTTTTATTTCAGGTTAACCTTGCCTTGTCTGTGATTTATTCACGGCACTTGCTGGCTATTCTTCTGGGAAACTGGTGTGACTGTGGCATGATAACCAGTGAATTGATCGACAACAGTGATGAGGTACAGCTGATTGGTCTGCTGGACATTCTACAAAAACTGGAAAGCAAAGAACTGTTTGAAAAGGTTAGCTGTTACGCTCGGTGCATGCCATCTGTCCAAATCCAGCTTTTATTGGTGAAAATAAGCTGAGGTATCTTGGTGGTTGTGAGGGGGGAGGGCGGGGGGAGGGCGGGGGGAGGGCGGGGGAAGGGAGGGAGGGAGGTGTAGTTGAGGACTTCTATCACCTTAGCTGTCAGTCTATTCCGACAGGATGAGGGAGTCGTACCTGTGATGTTTGGATAACTAATGGAGACTAATGTAGCCAATGAACTATAGGAGCCAGAAGGAGTTTCATATGTGACGATTATATGTTGTACTTCTTTTAGAGAACGTGGAATTCTTTTCCCTTAGTATCGCCTATGTTTTATTTTTTTATAAGCTTCGTGTTTGAAATGTTATTTATGATTATGTGTTGTTGTCGTTTTTGTCGAAGGTTGTGAGTTCAGTTGTACGATATGGAGACCCCAAACTGGTTCATCCATTGTCACTTGCAGCAGCTCACTGTATGGGTGAAGTGACGCTGTCTTCCGAAACCAGGGAATCCAGTCATAACTACCCTAATGACACTGTGGATGAGGTGATGAGCATACGACTTCATTAACTCTTAAACAAAATTTACGGACAACAACATAGCATTCTTAGCCTACGTTGCTGGCGCATGAGAAGTGGAATTTGTAACTGAAAACGAGCCATACGAAGAAAGACGAGGATACCTCCCTTTTCGCACGCAACCTTCTTTAGCGCGCGTATCGTTTATCTCTTGCCTCATAATTCTTGTGCGCTTGTGACAGATACTTCAGATGACTTGGTGCCTTAATCTAAGGATTTAATACCAATATCTGGAGATGTATCGTCCGCCCATGTGTCGACAGGTCATTTGAGGATTACACCAGAAGGCTCGAGAAATGCTGATAAATGCAATCGTTTTGGTATTTTTGCTTTTCCGACGTTTGACTTAAGATTCAGAGTGAAAAATGGACTGCTAGATGTATAAGACATCTCACTTAAAGTAATATGTGACTTTACTGGCGACCATTAACGTGAGTCAACAGACAAAACTATCAGAGACTCAAGTTAGTTTGTGTGTTTCTGTCATGTGAATTACGAAATGCAAGTTCTTTTGTAGAAATTGTGTTAATCGATGCGACGACGAATGTGACATATTTGGTCTTTTCACAGGGAAAAGTGCATATCCCTGGAGCAGCTACCCTCTTCGTCAAATTTGATTCCAGGTACTCCACGCTAGTGTGTTGCGATTTACTTGAGTACAGATTTCTGTAAACTCGATAAGCATAAATAATGATTTAATTGTGAAAGGTTTGAACCCAGGAGTCATTTCAAAAGTAGGTTGAGTTTGATCGCCCGGATCCGTCAGTTGATGGTATTATACTCTGGTATATATATATATACATGTCGTACCAGAGTATAATACCATCAACTGACGTGATACAACTAACTTTGACTCTGAAGATGACTACCGCACAGGTTTTCGAAACGTCAGTCACTGTCAACAACAACAGTCCTATTCAGGACTACGTTCACCCGGACGATCAAACTCTACCTACTTTTGAAATGATTTAATTGTAACACATCCGCAATGTGATCCTTCGAATATACCATCTCGGATAGAATTGAAAGTTGGAAATGTCAGGTTTTATTAGCACAGGGGAAAACTGGATTACCCGAAATCGCGAAATAAAAGACTCTCGGAGCAAAGAAAAGAACCCATATGTGGATGTGCCCTATCCAAATTTTGTTCGGCGAAACCTACCAGGTCGCTAAGCGCAACTCCTCGTAAAAAGGGCTCACAGACAGGCGACTGTAGACCTGGTCTGAATATGTGTATGTTTGGTTCAAGTCCCAAAACTGACCAACATTAAATTTCTTTTGAAAACATCAAGTTATGAGAATTAATGAAAATGATCACTAAAGGGCAAAGTGCTTTGGTCTTTTATCAACTTCTCTCAGATAATTTTTTCAGTGGGGAGAATTTTGCGTGGATATTGGGGCTTAGAGGGTTTTAAAATGTATTCAGTTTACAAAGACAGGTGCAACACTTTTGATTTACCAGGTGTGCAACTGAAGATGGATGCGACGAGCTTCGGATTGCTTCATCTCCTGATTATGAACAAAACAGACACGTGTTTTCCGGTCCAAGTAGTCGATGGATTGATGTGGAAATACCAGGTCTGAAATTGTCCAGTTCGTTCCTTCTTTTGTTTCTCAAGGAGTAGCAGTTTGAAGAGTTATTAAACCCTCAACAGCTTCACTGTCTGTTAACACACACGACACCTTCGACGTTTTTTATTGTAGCAGTAAGTTGAAGGCGTTATATGTGAACAATAGCTTGAACGAGTCTCCTCGCAGTTTTACAGCAATAGTGCCCGACCTGCTCCTGCAAAGTCATGGAGTCCATAGCCATAGTGTGTTGGCAGACCACTGAGCACACAACTTTGATACCCTGTCTTTATTTTGGTTTTAGGTGACACATTGTATTACATATTCACCTCAGACAACAGTACTAATGACTGGGGCTGGAAATTTGTAGTAACTGGAGGCCAACTTGGCAGGTAATTATACTGGTCAGAATTAGGAACAGGACAAACGGAAAACCTGCATGGGAAGTCGTAAAATTTAAGAATTTCATTTTCCAGGCTTGGGAAATCGTGTGATTTAATTTTCGGTCATGGAAAGTCATGGAAAAGAAAAGTTATGTTTGGTAGCTTTGTCACTGCAGCTATAAGGAAAAATAAGACAAGGACAAGTAATTATTATAATAGCGCGAACGGAACGTATTTTGGTGGAGTCCAGAGTTTGTGTCTGTTAAACTGAGTAATATCAAGAAATACCCTAAAACAAGCGAGTTTGCGAAAGAGGAGAATGTCATGGAAAAAGTCGTGGGAAAGTCATGCATGGAATTTGAAGAGCTCAAACGAGTACGAACCCTGACACAGGCTCAGTGGCAGCACCTTGTGGCTTGAATAAGTTGAGTTTTAACCTTATAAATAACGCAAAACTAACCTCAAGCTTGTCTACAGCTTAACAAGAAGTGTTACCTTAGAGATTGATTGATGAAGATGTATACGTACGTGTGTATAGTAGACAATAGAGAAGCAAGGCCTTTGTAATATGTTGGGATAAATGTGTGCTTTTAATTTTAGGTTCAAGACTGGATTCACAGTTCTGAATGCTATGTTGTCATTGGATAACAAAATCGCCAGGTAACTTTCCATAACTTAATAAACATACTACATTCCGCTATTTAAAAGCACAACAAAAATGCTCTTTGGAAGTTGGCAGAATCTTGCCAAATCACCAAATTTTTGTATACAGTTATACGGAAAGACTTTAGAAAGAGTAGCTAAATTTAGCTATTTAGGTCCTTGTTTTAGATGAGAACCTTTCTTGGAAAGATCACGTTGAGTATGTAAGCAGCAAAGTCAGTAGGAGGCTGGAGCTTTTGTCTCATATACGATCATACCTCACGCTGGAAGCCTCTAAACGGGTATACACTTAACCCTTGCAGCCATTGTTTGACTATGCTGATGTTGTGTGTGTGTGTGTGTGTGG
Organism: Porites divaricata; assembly: GCA_038088405.1. Classification (NCBI taxonomy): domain Eukaryota; kingdom Metazoa; phylum Cnidaria; class Anthozoa; order Scleractinia; family Poritidae; genus Porites; species Porites divaricata. The sequence goes on along the minus strand of JBBMOI010000019.1, from coordinate 658,909 downwards.
GGGGGGGGGGGGGGGGGCAATCTCAGAGGGGTGTTGCAAAGAGGTACAGCGCGTACAGAACCGTGCGGCTTGAATTATATTACGGAAGAACACCTCAAGTGACACTTTCTGTGTGCTAAACTGGTTAAATCTAGCTTCCAGAAGAAAAATGCATAAATGTATTGTCGTTTTATTAAGTGTTTAAATAATCTTACCACTGCTCAAGTATCTCACGCAATATTTTACAAAGAATGCGGATTTGCACGATCATGCAACTAGGAGAAACAACGACCTTCACCCACCAAAGCCTAAACGTAACGTGGGCAAAAGAACTTGCAACGTCTGTAAATAGTTGACAGAGTATTTTACCTTATAAGTTTAATTTCTTATCTCTTAGCACACACTTTTTATATTGATCTAGCTAGATTTTTTACAGTATTATTGTTTATTTTAACCATGTATATAGAGCGATTTTCGTATGACCTTGAAAAATGGTTTCGGTAAGCGTTCGTTATCTGTTTCATCAGCCAATGGATGAAAAGATCAAATCATGGCCTCTTCGTTTTCCCGCCAAAGAAACCCTAATATGGAGAAGGCATTGTTCGATTGGCCAATCGTGTTGTAGTATGACGTCAAAGCGAAGTGTCGGTGGATTTCTAGAAAGTTCTCGGGCATGAAGTTTTTTCACCTGAGCGTTCGCTTAACCAATGAAACGGCAGGCGCGTTTGTTTGTCCGTTCGATAAACCAATCAAATCGCTCTATTTCCGTTCGTTTGCTGTTTTGTTTTGTTCGCGCGTTTTCATTTCAAGGTCATACGAAAATCGCTCTACCTTAGGAATTTTTTAATAGTATACATTTTTATTTCTCAGGGCCCCCATGAATACCAGCCTCGTTGCTGAACGGGCTGCCCTTATAAGGTTACTTACTAACATGCGCGAACACGTACTGCTGGAGTTTGCAGTTCACAAGTTACGTATGTTAATGGATGGCGGCCTAGCGGGTCTAGAGTAACGCACAATTGAGCCGGCGCTCAAAAAGTTTCTTAAGTGTCGTGAATTCTACTGTCGTTTGGTTCTCAATTATCTTTCTTTGTCGCTTACACCTTTTTTCTTTAGGTTGTGTTTACCAGCAAAATGTCCTGCGGAAATTTTAAAACTTGAATGCCAGACAAAATTGAACCCCAGCAAGGAAAAAACGAACGCTGTTTCTCAGTTTTTAGCACTTCTTTATATTACATAGCAAGACGTTAGAGAGATGGACGTTTTAGTTCAAAAACGTGGATTTCAAAGGAAATAGTAACTTACAGTTAGATATGAACCACACTAATTTCTTTCCCAGGTCGTTGCCTCTAAAGAAGTTGTGGGTGTGGCTTGTCTCAGTGGCCTGCTGTCAGACTGGTCAGCAGAGGCTTATGGCAACCGGTTTGTTGCTAAGACTTCTGTTGGTTGTCTCCGGGTAAGTTCCACCTCACGTGATGTATTATGTTTGAGGTCAACACCATGGAACACGCAGCAACTGAGCAGTCCTATTAAAAAAGAGCTGTTGATATTATAATGTTAGTGCTATTGATCCTCGGACGGAGGAGTCCCAGGGGCAGTCAGTTGGATCCTGAGAAAAGGCGCCACGAATGTTTTCCGCTCCCGACTGCCTCAAGGTCTGCAAGGATGAGTGTTACTTTATTTTCCGACCCTTAGAGGGGAAAAAATGAGCCTGATAAATTAGGGGAAGAGTTAAATAATGGAATTTGATATATTATACTGTTAATGTTTTCCGTAGGCAAGCGAGAGATAGCGATGGTTCTTGCTCGCCCCCAATGGATAAGAGTGAAAGACCTGATCTGAGTCTGTTGAAACCCCTTTGGTCACTTTATACTGGCATGCTGGAAAAAGAAGGTCAGAAAACAACAATCTAATCAGTGTGCTAGGCTAGGTAGACCGACCAAATATGGGATACTTACTTTATTCAGAAAGGTCAGAAACATATGTCCTTCACTTATCAACATTCTCTATGCGGAACAACAGGCTCTTTGCATGACTTGATCACGTGATCAACTTTTGGTAAACACGAAAACAGTTCATTTTTAAAAAATTTTGTTCGCACAAGCTGAAAGAGCATATGAAAAATAGGTTACCTGAGAATTTCAGCCGTATATCAAAAGCAGTGATTGCAACGGCCGCCGAAAGTTAGAAGCATTTGTATGAGAAAACGACTTTTGCATTTTGCTTGCATGGTTTTCCATACAAGTCCGTGTAATTTCGAAATTTTCAAAACTGTCATGAATTATTTCCTTAAGCATTACAGGGCTCAAATCTCCTTTTAATCCATGATAGACAATTTGAGCCCGGAAATGCATAAGAAAAATATTACACGACAGTTTAAAAATTTTAGAATTTACAAGGATTTGTATCGAAAACCACTCAAGCGTGACTGGGTGGTAAAAGTTGTTTTTCTCATACAAATGCTTCTAACTTTCGGCCCCGACGCAATCGCTACTTTTGAGATATACGGCTGAAAATTCTCAGGTTACCTAATTTTAATATGCTCTCTCAGCTTGTGCTAAAAAAATTTTCAAAAGCGAACTGGTTTCGTGTTTACCGAAAGTTGATCACGTGATCAAGTCATACAAAGAGCCAGCTGTTGACCAGTATTGCAGATTCAGAATACGATCAATGAATCGAAGACTTTATTACTTCGAATTTGTTGATAGCAAATTGCTAATTTTGTTGTCGAGTCCAGCGTTCATTTGTGCCGTGGCGAAAGGAAGAAACTCCAAACTCTTTTTGAACCAAACGTTATTCTCTTGATAATAAACTTGCCGCATGTTGGAACTTCCAACGCATGCACGCTCTGAATGAAGATGGTTCTCTCTCTTATGTTCTTATGTTCAAAGGTCAGACATGTTGGTAAATTTGTCTGTCTGTTTGTTTATTTGTTTGTTTTAACAGGATCTGGGTCAGCTCCAACATTAGTTCCTCCAGTACTCAGAGGCCTCACGGAACTTTTTCTTGTAGTGGAAAACCTTGCACAGGTCAGACTTCAATTTCCATCCGAAAAAATACGACAAGAATGGACGAAATGATCACCACCTTATGACCGTACGTAATGCAATCTCTCCCTAATAAGCCTCGTTTTCTGTCTGTATAGGATTGGGGTGTGGCAGAGGACCTGGTAGTTGGTTTCACGACAATCGAAAGCTTGAAGAGATGCTTCTCTCAGGTAAGCAAAAACTCAGATGCTAGTTTAGAAATATCCTGTAGTGGCTGCTGCAGTATTTTGACGGTATTGACAGACATAAGCACTGCATGTTGTTTCTTCAAGGCTGTTCAAAAGGTTGGTCTGATCGGTCTTGCCATTGGACAACCAAACAAAGCGTCAGAGGCACTTGTTAAGGCTGCAGCTAACCCCCAGAGCAAGCAGGATGAAGATAAGAAGGTATCCGTCACAATGATTCTCACACAACTTCAAAGCAGTGATTTTTAGAAAACGGACTATGTATTCATGATCTACCCAGGAGCATAAATACATGCTGTTTAAATAATGCTTAGCTACTCTGCACAAGATCACCTTCCTAAGAAGGGCACAGAGAAATGGGCAAGATTATAAAATGAAAATACGTTTACGGCTTCATGTCGCATAAACCCATCTCTCACTGGCTGGGGTACCTGTGGCTGTCACTCTACAACTAATAGATAACATTTGTTTTACTACTAATATAAAGTCAATTAATTGAAAGATTTTAAGTTGTAGTCTCTTGTAATTTAATACACAGTATGACTGAAAACCAGCTTGCTGAGTCCGTTTCAGCAGGCTACACACGGTAAATGGCACTGACCGTGTGTAAATAAAGTCAATTATATTATAAGAATTATTGTGTTTGTAGTGTTAGGCGATTATTCTTTTCAGGGGTGTTTCTTATTATGTTAACCTTGTATTTCCCGTAGGAGAAGTCCAAATCAGACGCGGCGGCAGTTCGGTGAGTGTTGTTCGCTTTTTTTTTCTCTGTTCGTTTAATACTGAACCTAATGTTTTTTTTAATTTTTGTAATCAAGTAGGAGAACCCTTTGGTAAAGCACTTTCCAGTGAGTATAGAAGTAGGTAAATGTACCCTTAACAAAGACTGCTAAACGAATTTGTATTTTCCCGAGGAGTTTTGCATCGACGACAAACCACTGTGACTGCATAAACCACAGGGACTGCGTTTAACAACCCACTTCTATTTACTTCTAGCAATTAGCATGATATTATATTCTGTAACAATGTTTCGTCACTACTAATTCGAGCGCCGTTCTCAACCTGTTCTTTATTTAGTTCTCTATATACTAAAATCGTTCTATTCACCTATTTTAGTGTTGCAGAGTTCAGGCCTCCTTTCTCGTTTTCTATTGGTCGAGATGAAAACGAAGATGACACCACCGGAGACGCTTCTAGCGATGACTCGGACGACAGCAGCTCCTCTTCTGACACATGGAGCTAATCACGTGACGTGTACAATGTCATGTGACCGAGATCTCGAGTCACGTGATCCATTCAGAATTCAGTCAGCCTTGGCCAGAAGATGTTTGAGAGAGGTTGTGTTGGTCATTACTTGTCACCAGGGCGTGACTTGAAGAGAGAATAGAAAATAGCAAATTTAGCCAGTGTATACAACTGAACGCTTGATTCAAATTGGAACACAGTGCATGAGCTATCGGCAAAATTGAACAAAACTACAGGTATTTGAAAGCCGAGAGAAGTTGAAAAATATATATTCGGTGTTATAACGCTCTTTATAGAAAATAAGGATTATTGAGGGAACTATATCTAAAACCTTACCTTTTTTACCCTTGATTAAGTTTAAATCCTTATGAAGTAACAGCTGCATCGTCCCATTGAAGGAATAGTCATCTGTGTTATACTTAGAAACTCTTGGGAATTCGTCCTGACGAAAGGCGGTTTAATGGCATTTAAAACATTTGCTTTGGAATCCGTCACCGGTTCTGCACCGAAGTCATTCACTCCTGATCCATTTATATGTTTTCTCAAATTCGCTTTTGAATTTCTTTACCCACTTCTCAGACATTAGAATTTTAGTGCAACGGAACAAGAGGTCAAGAGATTCTTTGTTATCACAACTAAATCAACTATATCACTGCACATCACAAACCTCTTGCCCGCCATCAGACTGCAGTTGTGCGCTGTTCCCAATAGTTTCTGCTGCCTCAAGTTAACAGGCGGCAAACAGTAGAATCGCAACAGTTTTAAATGGTGTGTTGTGTTCCTCTGTACTCGAAGAGGATTATTTAAGTATTCCTTTACTTCGATTCTTCACAATGTTTTAGCTTTTGCGCATGCCATTTCCTTAATATAGACAAGTAGTATCTAACCACCGGTAATCGTCAAAATATCGCATTTCTAATATTTTGCGGAGAAGTGTGTTGAAGTAGCAAAAATAATAAACATAACATAAAAGACTATTTGCTACCACTGCAGTGTGCCTAGCTTATCAGGTCAACAAACTTCAATTATGAGATTGATTTTGATTGGTTTTGATAGCCAAACACAACCCCCACGTATGACATATGCAAATCTACTATACTAGGTCACGCTATGTTGAATTCTATTCAATAAACAAGACGCTTCAAAACTACACGGCTACTACTGACTTAAAAGTCGGAAATACAATTTACGGGTATACGAGATTCCTAGCGTTACAGTGTTACTCAACATAACCTTTACTCTGGGTTCAGTTTGGGTAGAGGAGCACAGAACAGGGCAATTTTTATTAAGCATGAAAATAATACACTTTGCTGTCTTGAACACAGAAATATGTCATGTTTGATTCACCCACGCGGTGATTGCACTGGCGAAAATTGCTTCTTTCACGTGTCGCTCACGTTATGACAGTTTGCAAGTCTTAAGGCTTCTAATAAAAATAACAGTATTAAAGTCTTTTAACAAGGAGAATCTTGAGATAATTTTTACCGGATTAGTGATAATGATTGTTTATTTGAAGTCCATGAAATAATAATGCATCAGAAACGGATTTTCTTCATGTTCCTCGCAACCTGGCTGCTCCGACTCAGTAGTTGTTTCTCCTTCCGACATTTTCTCTGTACCAAGATATTGAATCGTGCACTTGTCGCCAAATCGCTCATTTAGAGCCTTCTCGGAAATAAACTTGAAGGTTGAGGGCATACCTTCGGTAGATTCAGGAGCAAAGAACTCTAGGAAATATCTCCCATCGGGTTTGAGGCAGGAGAGCATTAGATCGCAGTACTGCTTCAGTCGTTCATCTTTCATCACGTTGATAGCGGTCATCGAACCACGATCCCAGATGAGATCAAACTGGCCCCCGGCGACTGCAGCCGAAAAATCAAATATACTACATTCGTAAAGCGAGATATCTTTCTCATGCACTTTGAAAATCGTACCCTGGATTTCTGGCGAGAGTGTAACGCATTCTTCGCGATTTGTTAACTTGTTGTCTTGCAAAAAAGCTTCGATTCCTTTTCGAATTAATTCAACTCCTACCACAGAGTGTCCTTGGTCGGCCAACCAGATCATATCCAATGATTTTCCGCATAGAGGGACAAGGATTCGCAGGCCTTTTCTCCCGCCGGTGAATGCTTTGTAGTGTTTCATTAACATGGCATTCACCTCTTTCAAGTGGAACATGGGATCGTTCGCCGTATTCCAATCTTGCTCCCACGTTTCCTTACTTTCAAAATCACATGTGGCTATATGCTCTAGGTTCTCGCGTGTGTCCATTTCTACGGTCTCAAAATCCTTGACTTTTGGGGGACCTTTCTGTTGGAAGTTCAGCTCACGGGAGGCTGGAAGTGTGGGGGAGCGTGAATTATCACAGACATGCGCACAAGAAGCGAGTCACGATTTAAATCAAATGCTATACTTGTATGCACTTCTTTAATTAACGGATCACACATACTTTTAAAAGATGATGTTAGTATAGCGTGGACGGTGCAACTACTGTGAGCTGCCATAAAAAAACGCTAATATACACGCGGCGGCGGAGCTTTGGTTAATCTCTCACTCAGTATAGCCTGCACGAGAACAGTGGGTTTTGAGAGAGTATCAAAGCACATGAATTTTTGGCATATTTATTCAGGGGAAATTTAACTCCGTTTTATGTAATACAGCCACGATAAATTGCCAATTACTGAGTCATCGTTGCGTAAGATAATGTAATGATATGTTGCAGTTTTCTGCTTACAAATAGTCACAACTTTAGTTAAATGACTGAAAAAGGAACTTCCATAAAATAAATCGGCGAAGAAGAAGAAGAATACTTTATTTAGGCACGTGTCGCTCAGGAGCCAAAAAGCTCGTTAAAACGCAAACGTGAAAACAAAATTGACATTAAATGAAATAACTAAATACAATATAAATCTAACAAATAAATATGAAAACTCTACAGATATATATATACATAAATATGCTATATTATAAATTCAAAGATATTTTTAAAATGATTTGTGAAATGCTATGGAATAGCCCCCCCCCCCCCCTCCCCCTCCAAGGGAGAGCCCAACCCAGCCAACAACAATGCGCGAAGCCAAACACGTCCGTTAAACACGAATGCAACGCGCGCTTGAAGACGGCCAAGGTCGGACTCCCCCTAACTCCAGCGGGCAAGCCATTCCACAGCATTGTAGTAAGATAAGACCATGACTTATGCTTGCATTCAAGATTAAAACGAGGCGAGTGCCCGAGCCCCTTAAATTGTAATTGACATTTAAAACTCGCCGTGCCGTTCTGCTAAATGCCTGCAGAACAGGAGCTGAGCGCAAAAAGTGCGAAACAAATAGCATGGAAACGTATTCAGTCTGAGGCGTCATTACACCGCCGACCCTATTATTCCTTGTTGTGGGTCGACGGGAATGAAAACACGGTCCTAAGCGGTTTAGTATCAAAAAAGTTACTTAATGAAGAACTTTAGGACTTTTTCTATTTCACCAAAAGTAGCCGGGGGGGTCACGTTCCTCCGAGGGCCCTGTCATGATGAGGCAGATGTTTGAAGGGAAGATCAAGTTTACTGAGCACTGCACATCCTAGCTAGCAACCTACACAAACCGGCCTGCAATCTAGTAACCATGTAGAGGCGTTTGAATTGATCTCAACTGATGAACAACAACTACCTCCATTTTTCTTCTTTCCATCCCAGCACTGCAAACGTTCTATCCCTTACAGGACAAAAAAAGCAAGGTTGATTTTACAGTCGGGAATATATCATCTTTCAACACCAGTTTCTCTGCCTGCGTCGCCTTTGCTCTAGCGATAATGACTTCCTTGTGCGATCAAAGGAGATGGTTTCTTTCTTTACTGACCACGGTTATCATCTTTCCTTCCTTGAAAATGATCTACAAAGATTAGCAACCATTAGCCGTCATTACACGCTGCGCCCGTCCGATAAGAGTGATAAAACCGTCGATAGCTATATGGTGCCTCTGGTTCTCACATACCACTTGTTTAACACCAAAATCAAACGGTTCCTACTACAGAACTTTCGCATTCTATCAACGGATGAGCAGACTCGATGTCTTTCCACAACCACCTTTTTTAGCCTACAAGCGCGATGTCAGTATACGAAACATGTTGGTCCATTCCACGGATCACACTTCTATTGAGCACCGTGGCTCCCGCGCGTGTCAGCGTCCTCGATGCAACACCTGCTGCCACATAAGTGCGGTCGCTGAGATACTGGATCCTAACTCTGCCTTTACCATCCGTGACAATTTCACTTGTCAGTCCGAGAATCTTGTCTATTGTATATCCTGCCGCCGATGCCCACTTCTTTACATTGGTGAAACTGGAAGAAACCTCAGGAGTCGCTTCAGCGAACATCGGCGAAGTATACGCAACAACACTCCTGGGTGTCCTGTGGCCCAACATTTCAACTATTTCTGATTTCTGAGGTGCGTGGTGTGGGATTATGCAGTGGTACTAACATTCAACGAAAGCAACGTGAGATGCGGTTAATTGTTGAACTAGGTACCGTTCCGCCGAAATGACTGAATATCAATTTCAGTTTCATTTGAATTGGGACGTTATATAAATCCGGCGGACGCTATTAAGCGCGCGCGTTCCTCGATCATTTTTATGATGTGTATGATATTGCGTAGTACTGTGCAACGGTTTCTTTTCTCACACTGAAGAAGGGTCATAAACCCGAAACGTTTGTATTTTTTGAAAACATAAGACACTTTTTGATATTTCTTTACCGAGTATCACCTTATCAGCTAAAGAAACGATATGCTGGTATTGGAAATCTGGGAATTTCAGGCCATTTCTTAATAATAAGAGTCTCTTATTATTACACTGTCAGGTTAGATGATGTAGAAGTACTCAAATCGCGCTGAAACTTTTTAAAAACAAAGACAGTGACTCCAGGTAACAATATTTACATTTTATCGATAACTTTTATCGCTTTTACTTCATTTATTTCATCTAAGTTTCAAACTCTATTTCTCCCATACAAACTCTCATATTACGCACAGGGCCACCTGTGATATTACGCTTGGGCGATCTGTGACGACATACGCTCGTGCGAGAACTTAAGTCTTTTTGAGCATAAACTTAAAACCTGCCTTTTTAAGAACTTTTACTTTAGTCATTAGGAATATTTAAATGATTTTATATGTGTTTTATCATTATTAATTAAAGTGGAAAACACACTGCAAGCATGTTTTAGCTATGTTTTTCTAGGAATTATTTTGAATGAATAATAAAGCAATTAATGAATTCAGCTTTCGTACCCTCCTCGATCTACTTAACTGACCACTCCAGAAAATACCATAACATACCATAATACTCTTTGTTTGTCACCCCAAAATTTTGCGTAACCATAGTCTTCAGTTTCTCTTGGGAGTTAAAGAGGCCCCAAGAGAAACTGAAAACAATGCTTATGCAAAATTTTGGGGTGACAAACAAGGAGTACCATGGTATGTTATGGTATTTTCGGGAGTGGTCAATTCTTCGTATCCCACGAAAGCCGAATTCATTAATTGCTAATTATTATACTATACCCCAACAAAGAATTGCTATAGATTAACCCACGCTAGATGCAAGCTCAGAGTTCAAAGAGACGTCATTGCCAGTCAGTGGTACTGTTGTAAACTAAATGGCAAGTTTGTGTTTATATACTCATTTTCGTTTCGGCAATGTTTTCAGCTGGCTACTAAGATTCAAACTCAGAAAATCGTTTTGGCCGTTAAATGGAGGTTTAAAAGAGTACAGTAACTATCTTTGGGAAGGCATCAAACAGGCTAATCCCACTTAACTGATATAAGTGGTTTTTATTTTCAATTCCATTTTTCGGGACACTCGGCCCATCGGTCACTTTTAAAGTGCTCATAACTTAAAAATTTTTATTTTCTTATCTGAAAGTACACATTAAGACGGGAATTTCTGCGAAAAAAATTTGTGATTTGAACAAAACGTGATTTTTTTATGATTTCTGTAAGTCTACATTTCTTTGGCACACCCGTTCAGCTGACCATTACAGCTGACCGGCTCATATGTGACGTCATGTGACGTAGATTCAGGAACCTTACTTGTCATACACAAACAAACGAAAGGCAACTGGTTGAGATCCTCATCGAAACGACCTAACTAAAAGCACAGCAAAACCTCTCGGCATGGGAAGAAAAGATGTGACAGGCCGATCTGATACAAGTTCATGAAGCTACGTTACCACTACGTCACGGATCCTGTCCGACCGAGAGGAGACTAATGCGAATGGTGGACCAAAATGGCGGCAAATTTCGAAGACTTTAAAAAATCGTAAAAAAGTCTCGTTTTGTTCAAATCGCAAAATTTTTTCGCAGAAATTCCTGTCTCAATGTGTACTTTCAGATAAGAAAATAATTTTTTTTTAGGTTATGGGCACTTTAAGAGGATGGCTGCTTAGGAACGCGCTTTATCAGGCACTATGTCAGGAACCCATCAACTAAGAGCAGGGCGGATAAAGGTTGGGCGGTGAAACGAGCGCGTCCGAGCAAAAAGGTGTCGTGCAGTGTACTGGGACTCTGTTTAGAAATGTCGCCTGTTTTCCACTTTCTTCAGGGCTTGCGATGTTGTTTGTCCATTAGACACTGCCGCTGTCACTGAATTATGGCGGTTTGAGTTATTTTTTTGCAGTTCTTCTTCGTTCCTTTGTGCTGGTACACTGTCTCCCCAGAGGCAAATGTTGCTAATTTTTTGCGGGAGGTATAGTTGGAGAAAGCAAACATCTCTTTCAAATGGTTTCTCTGGTTACTTCCATGACTCTACCACTAAATTAAATTTTCGTTATATTACGCCAATTTCGATGTTATTCCAACACAAACACAACTAAATACTGTCTAAACACGAAGGAAAATCTTATCCATGTCATCCATGACAAAACTAAAAGACAGCAGATGGTTTTTCATAACTAGATGACGCATGAACGCAATAAGTCCAATTCAAAGGTGCTTTATCAGATGCCATATTTTCTGGAGTTCCACAGGGAAGTATATTGGGTCCGCTATTGTTTACTATCCATTTTAATGATGTGCATACGCCTCTTCAGGCAACCTCAATCATCACTTATGCGGATGATACAGTAATTTTCACGGCTGCTAAAGACGTGGAATCCATTCAAAGGCATCTCAGTGAAGATTGTCACAACCTGTCTTCTTGGTTTCGTGATAATGAGCTTGTCCTAATCTTAAAAAGGGCAAAACTGAGTGTATGATCTTTGGTACTGCCAAAAGGCTTAATGCATTGAATGGAAGACAATTAGCCTTGACTGTAAATGGAACACTGATTAATACCACGTCATCCTATAAATACTTGAGTGTAAACTTGGATTCATCCTTGAATCTCGAATCACATTTTGACAAAATGTATAAAAGAGCAGCTGGAAGATTTAATTTACACAGGAGAATCCGACCTTTAATCGACAAGAGCAGTGCTGAGAAAATCTACAAAGCAATGATTCAACCTGTTTTTACGTATTGTGGAACTTTGGGTCTCTGTTGGTCACGTTCCCGTAAGGGTCGAATTGAAAGCATTGAACGTCGAAGTCAGAAAGTCATTGGTGGAAATTATCAAGTCCAGACAGTGGAGAGTTTAATAAAGAGACAGTTCTGCCAGCTTCTGTTTGATTGTCTTCAGGATAACGTCTGTACCCCTTTTAAAGGATATTTTACAAAAATTGAACACAACATTAACACTAGAAACAATGGGTGTTCACTAAAACTTCCCAAAGCCAGATTAGAATTTGGACTGAAAAGTTTTGCCTTTCAAGGGGCTCTAGTTTACAATACTTTACCTCGGAATTTAAGAAATTTAAATTCTAAGTTTCTTTTTAACAGTAATTTAAAAGAGTTTTTTTTCAATAGTATTCCATAATTCACAACTCTTTTCAGTCTTGTAAGTCGATGATTTTTACAGATTTTGATTTTTAAATCTTAGATTTCTTAGTGTTATTTTATTTTATTTTTTCGATTTTCTTCTTTATTTTTTAGCTATTTCTGAGATAATTACAGGACCCTGTTGATAACAGTTCTTTTTAGAACTGATAGGTTATCCTGTATAAATATTTGCGTTATTATTATTTTTATTATTATTATGTATTTTATAAATGGGTGCAGCTCGTGCAAGGTGTAATTATGCTAATTTCACTCACCATCATCCTTCTTTTTAACTTTGAAAACAAAAACATCTCATACGCCTTCCTGTTTCTTCGGAACTTCACAAATAGTTTCCCTCAGTGTTAACTGTTTACTTTGTTTTACTTTAGAGACAAAAACGGAGAAAAAGCCATACAATTACCCTCAATAAATTTTGTTTACATGCAGTTGCCGGATTTGCGACGCATTGCGCGAATCGCCATGGCGCGTTGCTCCCGAGAAGCGATTGGGACCTTAAGATCCGACAACGGCGACGTCCATGAAAACGTCGCTGAAACACAGACTTCGCAACAATTTAAACTTTTTCGCGATAATCCCAATTCGCCCTGTTACGTAAAAGAAGAGGATTTTGGTTGGAGTTGAAGAGAGGGGAACGCGCTCAAGTTCGGACAGAGATGGTAGAATTTATCGCCTTGTCATTCTCGTTCCCAAGTAAACTTAAAATTTGGTCATTTCACGTCGTAGTTGTGCAGTGAAGGCAAAGAAATGTACAAAAAAGCGTGATGCACGTGCAGAGTTGTTGTTTTCCTCATTAAACCTATTGTTTATTGACGTTCCCGTTACCGTCGTCGTGGTTTTTCGTAAGGTCCCTAATGTTTGAATTAGTACAACGTCACTATGTCAAAATATATCAAGCTAAGTTTTTGTTGTGTTATGTAAAATTTGTCCCCCTTTAACATAATTAAAAATTACGATTAAGAAGTGTTAAGCTTTTGCAAACGAAACGGCTGCGAAAGACGATTAGGTCATATTAAGCGGAAGGAGGAGGATTTCAATTTGAACTCAAATTTTGGCTTTACACGACCAACCAGTTTGACTTTTAGGCATACAAACATTAACATATGAAACTGTTTATTAACATTGTTATGAAACAAATTTATCTATTTAACACTGTAGCCTGAAATTACAGAAAGAAAATAGGATTTCCGGTTTGCAAAAAGGAAAATTTCACCGGTCTTCAAGCGTACCGGAAGCGTGGAAAGAGCGCTCTTGCCAGTCCTACTCCGCATCACCCATTGAATGAAGAGCGAAGCGCTCGTTTCACCGCCAAACCTTTATCCGCCCTGACTAATTAAGAGCGTCCATCTCCGCTACTCACATGTCTGTGCGTTAGACGGCTTTTAACCTATTACGATTATTCAAGCGTCCGAAAAATCCAATATGACAGTTGATCTTCTATCTTTCTTCTCTCAACTTTATTATCGCTGTTTGATATCTGTGCTGATTGGATACGAATTTTTTTGTTTTGACGCGAAATGAATGGAAATATTCAACGGAAATGTAACTTGTGTACAGTGTAGTTATTGCTACCTGTTCGTGTTCTGAAATAAAAACACCAGAAACCCGTACCACCTGTTTGGATGAAAGGTTTGCAAACAATGATGATTAACGTTTGGTTATTGGTAATGTATGCGCAATTTTCCGAAATACATTTATCTTCATATTACACTACTGGCCGTTTATGGTCCATGTTAGTTAAAGAGAGGACAGACCATGGGCAATAAAATTGCTTTATTTCAATTGTTTTATTCTATGGTTGTGATATATGATATATTACAGATTATTCAAACAATTAATGAAGGTGTTATATTTTGTTTCCTTTGGAATATTTGTCATACAAGTACCTCGCCATAATATAGTTTTAAATTCATGCGAACCAAATTTCAAACTGTCGATGCCTTTATCACTGTCCCATTTCACTATTTTGAAGGAGAATGCTTCTATAGTTTAATCCTACCTGCTGTGAGCATTCGTAAATTTCCTTCAGGAGATAAATCGAACAGGGATACTCTTTGGTAAAAGGCAAAAGCTGCTGCCATTTCTTGTAAAATAGTCTAAATTTAACAGGTTTACGCAATTTTGAAATTTTTTTGAGCATTTTCGTATTTTATATATAGTGAATAACCATTCGACTGAAAACTTAAGTAAGATGAGCATTTGAGCATTTTAGTTCTTTTAATTAATCTGCCATAAGAAATGTGATCTATGTGGGGTAGCAAACTTTGTTGTCTTTCGATGGCTGTCGTCATCTTTTCTGGCACATTCTTTTCGGTTTAAATTCAATGAATATAAACCTTGCGCACTGAACTGCACCGTTTCTAAGCCCCGAGCTTTTAATTAGCGCCCCAACATGCCTTCTACGAATCCAGACCAGACACCAAAAATTAAAAATTTCATCCGGCCGCTTAAAAATAGTCTAAAAGAAGACATGTTTTAATAGAGCAGCATAGGTACAGTACTATATGTGCGACTAATTCTAGCCACATTTTTATTCGACTATCTATCTTCTAAACAGTTGACAAACTGGTGATACAGCTTGCGACAAGTGTTTTTTCACACCCATAAACATTTTTTACTTTGCACACATTAATTTTATTCAAATAACTGAACCTTGAATAAAAATTTGAATAAATGCAGTTATATTAATTTCCCACCAAAACGAACATATTATTGAGCCCCCAGGGCCAAGTCTGCTCTCACCAGGGGGTACTAAATAGATGAAACAAGTGCAGTATATATATCCTGTTCGAAAAAAAAATAAGATGGTAGATGGAACTGTACCAGTAGAATATACAAACAAATTGTTGATGTTGTCTTAAATTTTACCATTCTTTAAGCAGTATCAATTTAAAATACTGGGTTTTTTTAGAGTTGAATTTAAAAGAATTTTCATCTAACAGTCATCATTGCTAAACATACTGTTAATGTAAAGGCCGCGTAGGTTTATTTACAAAGTTGAAAATGATTACAGAAGCTACTGCCCTGTGTAACTGGTTGAGAATAAGAGTTGTCTTGTTGTATCTTTAACGGCTTTCCTCACCTCTCGGATCTTCCAACAGTAAAGTACTGGATTCAAAGAGGAGTTCAAAAAGACGAAAGTAAATGTAAATGCCCTAGCAAGGTAAACTGATAAAGACATTCCCTTATAAGGCGTTAAGGGAGCCGTTATACCATATGGCAGATAACAGACAATCAATGCTACCAGCAACCACAGAGAACTAGACACCGCCTTTCTGTATTGAGCAATGCCCGCGGGAATTTTTTGTCCCTGTTGCTCTCGAACATGCTTTTCTTGTTGACGCAGAGTCAAGAAAATTTTTGTGTAAGACAAACATGAGACGACTAAACACGGCAAAAACACACCTACTTGGAATAACCAAGTATACATGTATGGCTTCCAAAAGTAGCTTGCTGTGGCGGCAATGGATAGAATCCACAAAAACATTACGGTTATACCGGTTTTTTTCAGGGTAACTACTTGTCTGTATTGGAGCCCCAGACGTAAGGCTAAAAGTCTATCCATACTGATTGCAGTCACTGTGAATAAAGACGCCGAACACAAAGTAGCTGCTGTAGCAAAAATCGCAACGTTAGCGAAGTGACAAAGATCCCATCTTTGGTTCACTACAGACAGCCAGTATGTGACTGTTAGAGGCTCGGCAGTGATACCAACACAGAGATCAGTTACCGCCAGGTTACGATACAGGAGTTTGGACGGCGGATGAAGTGAAGTCTCCTTACGAAGGGCAGCTAGGATCAGAGTGTTCCCCAGAAATGTGGTGATTGACAGTAAAATGTTCAGCGCTGAGAGAAAGATTAATTCGTTGTGAACTTCAGCAGTGAATTCTGCAGAACAAAACAGTTCACGAGAAATTCTTTGGTCAGTTGTAGCTTCAGTAAAATTTGATGCTGCCATCCGCTCTCGTGTTCTTGTCCAGCGTGTTTGTCCTCTTCAGGTGCTTTTTCAGCGGCGTAATTATTACTTTCTTGTGCCTTTGTTATTTTTATATCGACCAACTTGTCTAACGTAAACAACGTATCCGGCCAAGTTCCACGTCAGTGTTCTCAAAGCTGAGTGTGTGCTAGGTATTTAAAAAGGTTTCCGTATTTTGCCAGTTTTAACTTTCTCCTGGTAGGAGGGCGCTGAATTCTCTACACTTAAAGTCAAATATTTTAGTTTTAATCTCATAAATGTGTTAATTCACACTGAGCGAATTTTAAAGGCTTTTTGCTAAGCGAAACAATAATTGCCGAAAATCGCTCATGTCAGCGCCGCGTTCTAATTACTTGACTGAAACTGCATTTTTCATTCATCCGTATTTCTACTCTTACTCTTGTATAACAAGATATAAACTCATCAATATGTGCCTAGAGCTAGAAAATTAATATTGAATACACTGATCCCGCAGGATAATTGTCAAAGAGGGAAGCATAAAGACGCCACTCGGAAAATACACATTTAAAAAATCAATTTATTAAGGGCCCGGGATTAAGGGTGGCTCGCCTATTTCTTTCTTTCTTTCTCATTTTTTTATGCCGGGGGAAGGGCTGAGGGTTAGGTAATGTCCTTAAAGTTGAGTAGCAATTGTGTCATCAATAGCAACGCCGAAAATTTTCACCAAAATTTGTATTACAAAACAAAAATTGATGTGACAACTTTAATATCTAAGTCGGTCACATTTTTCGGCACTGTCAACTTGTAGTACTGATCTCCCCGATTGTTAGCATTATATGACAAGATGAAAAACCTCGTTAATGATCTTTAAAATTAAAATCGCAGGAATTAGAAAGAATGAAACATGATGAATAACAAATTTTCTAATAAGCTTTTTATTTGGAAGAATATATAAATATTTAAAGTCTGCTTTTCCTGTATCACGCGGCGGCACGGAATCATTCATTATGCAGCCTCGCCAAAGTCCGGATAGTAGTAGCCTTGTGAGACCGAGTGAGAGGTCGGGTTGTACGAAGACTGGTCTATTAGTCGGTCGGTATGTGTCGGTTTTCTGTAAATAGTCGTTTGTAGTTTGTTTCGACGATTTTCACGAACACCTTAACAGACAGAACGCGGACATACCGTTCACCAAGGGGATCGAAGAAAATGGTAAAATACCTTTTCTAGACTGCTTGGTCACTCGCGACAACATCAAACTACAAATGGCTATTTACAGAAAACCGACACATACCGACCGATTACTAGTCTTCGTACAACCCGACCTCGCACAAGGCTACTACTATCAGGACTTTGACGAGGCGAGCGCAACTAGTTTGCGACTCACCTGGCAGCCAACAAGACGAGACTGATTATCTTCACAACGTTTTTAGTAAGAACAATTACAACACGGACTTTGTTAGACGGAACACCCACAGTAACACTGATTCTAACACTCAGACGAACGTCAACTCTGGCCCTGTTACGACAGCGACATTACCATACATCAGGGGCACCTCTGAAACTATTGGACGTATATTTTAATATATAGATTTAGCCAGGGCTAAAAGAAAAGCTCTGGTTAATAATACTTGTAAACTAAAAAAATTAAATCGTGTAATGCTAAACGGGGAGAGTAATGAAAATGGCATCAAGATCAATAGAAACAAATTGCACATGCAGCACACTTTTTTTTTCTAATTAGCAAAAAAAACAAATTTGTACCTGCAGCACGCTTTTTGCACAACTACAACGCTGTTTTAAGGGACTAAACTTGAACGTCAAACTTCCTAGTTATACATTATTTTATGGAGGAATTGTTGTATGTATTTTGTCTCCTGTGTTCATGTTCGCTTTCATTTTTCACTGCTGCTCATTTTCACCCTGCTGGCCGCTAGCATTTCTCATCACAACCGCTTTGAATTTTCATGTTTTTCTTCTTACAAAATTCGTCTCTTTTGTTTTCAATCATTCGCTCTAGCTATTTCTCTGTTATCCACGTGAGTGTAAACATAAAAAAAATAACGTCGAAAAAGACACGACGTTGTTGTTATTTTTTCTTTCTAAAAGTCCGGGCGGCCATGCGATTTCTTTCCGAATAAAACCTTGGGTTGCATTTGGGTTGCCATACCTGTTGATTGAATTATTTTTACATTGGTATGCCTGTGGTGCGGACGGACGGTCGGGCGGTCGGTGTATGGTCACGTGATTACCAAATTTTCTCGGATGGGTAGGCTACCACATTTTCTTACCCATGGTGCTCCAGAGCTCCGCTATAATATACGTGTTCCACATAAACCCATAACCAGTTTACGACGTCTGTTTCCTCCGGTTTGTCTTTGTCCTTGACATTAGTAAGTGCACTTCTCCCCGAGATAGCGCGGAGACACAGACAGGGAGCAGTATACAAGATCAAATGCTGCGATTGCCAGGCTTCTTACATTGGTTAAACCGGCAGAAACCTTAGCACGCGACTGACCGAACACAAACGAGCGACGAGGAATGGTGACGTCAACAATCACATTGCTGAGCACCATTTTAAGACGAAACATCAAATTGACTGG
>JBBMOI010000019.1:500000-635000 GCA_038088405.1 Porites divaricata | reverse complement strand
CAACATTGACCTTCTAAAATGCGCATCATCTTCGTATAATCACGACTTTTTGTCATTCCTTCAAAGTTGTTTTCTCTTTCCCTCAATCGACAAACCAACACGTGTTCGCTCTACCTCCGCCACCTTAATTGATAACATCTTTATTAATGATCCTGATCAAGTTGTGGCTTGTGGAAATATAATCTCTGATATAAGTGGTCATTTTTCGCAATTCTGTATTTTGAAATCTATAAGGGATAAAATTAAGATAAAAAAGTCGAAAGTGCGGGACTTTTCTAGATTCTCTAGGGACAGTTTTAACGCTGATATCTCTAATGTGGACTGGAATGCACTCTTAAATAAAAAACCGTGTGATGCGGACAATTTATTTTCTTCTTTTTATAACAAGTTTGACAAATTAATAAATAAACATGCACCTATGAAAACAATTTCAAACCGCAAAACAAAACGGGTCTCTAAACCATGGATTACCAAAGGTATAAGAACCTCCATTAAAGTTAAAAATAAGTTATATGCCTCTGGTGACACTGCCAATTAAAAAAAACTATAGAAACAAAATTTGTACCTTAACGCGTTTAAGTAAACAGCAATATTATTCCAAATTTTTTAATGACAACTTAACTAATATGAAAAAAACATGGGAGGGAATAAACAATGTACTTGCCCGTAAATTAAACAACACAAAACCTATTACTTTTATTAAGGACCCTAATGACAGTGATTCTGTCACCAGTGACCCAAGTAGAATAGCCAACGTTCTTAATGACCACTTCGCTTCTGTTGGACCTAAACTGGCAAATAAGTTACCAACCGTTCAGCGTGAATATTTTGACTTTTTGAACAGATCTAACTCTCCTGCCTCTTCGTTTGCTTTCAACCTAGTTACCCCAGCTGAAGTGGAATTGGAAATTTTGCGCATACCAGTTAACAAATCTCATGGTTTATATTCATGTCCTACTCAATTGTTGAAGTACTTGTCAAATGTCATCAGCAGTATACTCGCGGAAATAATTAATCTTTCTATTTCGACTGGGATGTATCCCACTAAATTAAAAATGGCAAAAATTATTCCTATCTTTAAAGCTGAGGATAATACTAATGCAAACAACTATAGGCCTATTTCTTTGCTGTCTAACTTTAACAGGATCTTTGAAAAATTGTTCTTCTGTAGAATGGAATCTTTCATTGAGCAAAATGACATACTTTCTCCATCTCAATATGGCTTCCGCAAAGCGCACTCAACTCAGCATGCAATTCTTGACATTGTAAGTACCATCCAGGATAACATGGGCAAGCGCTTGTTCTCATGTGTAAGTGGTTCTCGTCTTACTTAGAAGGTTGAACTCAAACGACGCAAATTGGTTCCTTTATATCTAAAAGAAAATATCTCTTGCAGTGTGCCGCAAGGCTCAGTCCTAGGCCCATTACTCTTCCTAATCTATGTCAATGACATCCAAGAATCCTCCGACAAACTTAAATTTTTTTTATTCGCTGATGACACGAATGCCATATATGCTGACAAAAATCTCAAGTCCCTTGAGTCGACTGTAAATCAAGAACTCTGCAAGTTGTTCGATTGGTTAATGGCAAATAAACTAACCTTGAATATTAAAAAAACAAACGTTGTCATCTTTAGACTGGCTCAGAGAAAACTTACCTATCACCCTAAAATAATGATATTTGTCAATGATCAAAATAAGAATGTGGCTCTAGAATGTAAAGAATTTGTGAGATATCTAGGTATAATAATTGACAATAATCTTTCTTGGAAACATCATATTGACCACGTAGCTGTTAAAATGAGCCGAACTGTAGGATTGATCTGTAAACTACGGCATTTTCTGCCAAGACATACTCTTCTAACTATTTATGGATCTCATGTTGCTCCTTATTTAACTTATGGTTTGACGGCCTGGGGCCAGGCATATAAATCGCACCTTGAAAAGTTTCTCAAGCTTCAAAAGCGTGCTCTTCGCTTAATTTATCTATTTTTCTGAGCGAAATCAGCATGCAATTCCTTTATTTACTGATGCCTGTGTTTTACCGTTAAAATTTTTGTATTATGAGCATCTAGCTAACCTTATGTTTGAAATAAGACACAATAATGCTCCTGGAAACATTCAAGATCTCTTTCAAGATATTTCTGATATTCATTTTTATAATACTCGATCCTCTGCCTCTATAATAACTTTTACACACAAAGTTCCAGACTCTCAATTCAAGTGAATTCATTTTCTAGAATCGGAACAAAAATATGGAATGAAATGCCTGTATCTTTAAGAAAACTTCCAAAAAATGCCTTTAAGAGGAAAATAAAACAAATACTTTTTGAGATCCTAGCTTCAGAAGATTGTTATATTGATCTCCCAGAAATCGTTCAAAAAGTTAAGTTGAATTTATTTTCCTCTTAGTTGATATGTAATCTTTAATATCGTTTTAGTCTCTTGTCATTACTTGTCATAACTGTTGTCATTTATTATTAGTAATACCATTAGTTTATCAGCAGTCTCTAGTCATTGTTGTCAATTTTAGTTTCTTTATAGTTCTCGTATTACTTTTAGCTGAATTTAGTTGTACTTATTTTCTGTAAACATGACCCGCCTAGATTAGCTTAGCTACCCTCGGGCATGTTATTGTACTTTTACTTCAAAACACAATAAAAATGTATGTATGTATGTATGTAGGTCATGATTTGTGATTTCAGATATTTTTGGTGGACTTCGATCTGTTTTGTGTTTCAAAGTTTATTGCCTGTGATTGTTTTTTATTGATTGATGACAGCACAAAATTCATTTAGAATGTAAGCTGACTTACAAAATTTGAAAAGTGCAGTGAGAGTAGAGCCAAAAGTACTGTAGTTCTTAAGGGGTAAAACATATATAAGTTATTTTTAAGGAACTTCTGCAGGGATAAACAAGGATTTCACAGATGTTTTTAGAGAAAGGAGCAGCCTTGAGTAGCCTTTCATGAAACTGTGCAGGGACAGGCCCATAAAGGCTTATTTTTCAAGAGTAAGAAGAAATACTGTATTGGAAGGCAGAGGGGAGGTTGTAGCGTAAAGTTTATACAATAACCCATTTAATTAGCTTTATTCTTTATGGCTTCATTTTAATCATGTTTAGTATATCAAATGTAGACTCAAGAAGTGCCAATTGCTACATTACATATAAAAGTGTTCTGTAGAAGACAGTCTGCGACTGTCAATGGTAGGGGAGCAAGGGTAACACAGTGGTGAGAGCACTCGATCGCCTCCCACCATTGTAGCCTGGGTTCAAATCCTGGGGTCGATGCCATATGTGGGTTGAGTTTGTTGCTCCGAGAGGTTTTTCTCCAGGTATTCTGACTTTCCCCTCTTCTCAAAAACCAACATTTCCAAATTCCAGTTCGACCAGGAATCAGGTAGATGAAGAGCCACTAGGTGGATGTGCTACTTCCAATTTGTTATTTATTTATTCATTGAGTGGATGGACCTCTATTTGTGACTTCCAGGCTATTCTGTACAATGTCTCATCTAATATTATTTAAAACAAGTTTTTCTCTCAAGTTTCTTTTGTGGAGGGGGACAGGGGGGCGGGAGCCCGGGAGAACAGGGGGCGGGAGGGGTACGGGAGATGGGAGAAGAAAGGGCGGGAGGCGGGATCTCTACGATGGCAGGAAGCGCGGAGAGAAATTCAAAAAGGCAAGCTTTAATTTGCTATTTGTTACTGCTTACTTCCAGTCAAAGAAATGAACCCAAGAACGTGTCTTGACTTCGATTTAACGTTTTCCAAGGCTTACAGCAAAATTTTATACATGAGAAAAGTCAAAAAACGAAAATTTGTGCTCGGTATAAAAAAACGGCATACTTCCTGTGAAATTGGAAACCTTTCCAAGTCGCTTACATCATAGGACATGAAAGAGATAGCCTGACATATATATGTACACGTGTGTCAACTGTGTCAGTCTTGTCAGTGTCTCGTCTGTCTTGCTAGCTGTCGAAATTCTCCTAAGAACAACAAAGTGAGTCAGGTCAAATGTCGTCAAAGACCATTTTGACCGGTCTTAGTATTTTTCGGTTTGGTGGGGAAAAATCCGTCCATGGAAGACTTTCCTGGGAGCTCGCTCCTTATGACTGTAGTTCACAAAACACTATTATGAAGATTTTGCGCTTGGTGTAAACTTGTGTCGAAGGAATGCTGCTTCAATGATTGAGCTGGTAAGCGCGGAGTGGTTCGATTTACAACACAACTTTTTATTTTGGACAAGCTAGCTAGCTGGACAAAGTACCCCCTATTAGAATCTGAATAGGCAGTCAAACAGCGTGATTTGCATGATAACGGGAGAAACACAATAAAGGGCGGGAGTCAGGAAACCAAGGGACAAAAACGTACGGGAGGCGGGAGATTGTGACCCCCCTGTCCCCCCCCCCCCCACTCTTTTTTAACTCAGGCTGCAAAAGACATTTTGCTTATGTCACATTGCAATATTCCCCTTTTATGTTTATCAGTGTTCTGTCTACTTTGTATCCATGTAGAGTGAAACATTGTTGAAGGAAATTACAAGATGGCCTCTTCACTTGTTGATGTAGCTTCCTTTCCTCCAGAAATTATTGGCAAAATTGCCACATTCTTGCCAGTGCCGGATGTATTAAAATGCATGTTGGTCTGCAAATCTTGGAAAGTGAGTAATAGTATTATGGATCATGTGATTTTAGAAACTTCTTTAATACTTGAAATACTCACATAGGTGGTTATCAGGACTTGCAAACATTGATATGAAATATCCTTACTACAGACCTATAGACAATAGTAGTGGTGCAACACCAGTGCTTGAAATTTCCAGTTTATCCTCAAGACATTAGCAGCTCTCATTGATTTTTCTTGCCTAGAAACAATTCCTTGGATATATTTGAGTCATTATTGGAGATGGTCACATTCTTGGAGCTCCCAAAAATTATATCCAAGACTACATCTGACCTTAAAATATCTGTTACTGATAGAGATATTTTTCACTGTGGGTTAACAACAGTGGAAATCTAATGCTTCAATCATCAAGCATTGAATTCTGCTGCTTGAAAGAATGACCTGATAATAAGCCACATAGTTACTCACTTTATTGATGCCATGAGGAAACAAGCTGAAACAGAAATTAACACGCTGTGTGAAGTCATTCTGAGTTCTTGAAAAGAATTCCATTCTATGGAATCCATGGAGCACTGAATTGGAGTGGTTCACTTAATACCTTTTATGTAGATCACAGGTTGTTCACTATAAAAGGGTGTTATCAGAAGTTCAACCAGTCTTTACAGGTGTCCCTTTGACAGGGGAGTATTTGGCAGCTTGTTTTATTCATAATACTTTTAATGTGCACATAGTGTTGCAGTTTTCCAAGGTAAGCAATTTCTGTCATATGCCTGTGCATTATTATGTACATACGTTATTAAATGCATATTTATTATCTCATAAAGATACATGGGATGCAATCAGTGTTTTTGCGTACCTTTTTGCTTAGTTTCAAACCAAGATGGGGTGGGTACGATTCAGTTTATTTTGGGATAAACACATGAAACCCACAAAGTCATAAAGAGCACAAAAAATTCTGAAGTTTGTTGTTGATCAGGCCCCAGTTGTTCAAAAGCTGGATAGCGCTATCCATCGGATAAATCACTATCCAGTGGATAAGTATTGCACTATCCACTGGATAGAGATTTATCCGCTGGATAGCGCTATCTATATTTTGAACAACTGGGGCCAGGCCAATATTGAACAGGATACAGCTATTTAAAATTGAAAAATTGTAAGAGATGTATGCGAATGCTGTTGATTTCAATGTGGTCTTAGTGACCACATGGTCTCGTATTGTTTAATCACAATAAACGGACTTGTACCCCTCTTGGTTTGAAACTAGGCAATAAACATAGATCTGCAAGTGTGTCTTATAACAGTCACTGATTATCCAGACCCTTCTTGTTAACCTAAGAATGTCAACAACAACAAGTTTATTCAGTATTACCATTTCTATATATATGGTGTTACTGATTGAAATACAATAATGCTTGAGAAACGAAAGTGGAAAGTATGTCTGAGTGTGTGTATATTTACTTTTACATAGCAGGTAATTTCATCAGAGTCATTTTATAAGACCTATACTCTCAGCCATTATAATTTTGATGATGAGGAGCAGCCAAGTGGCCATTTAGAAGTTTGGCAAAATCCTGAGGAATGTTTATGTTACTGGAATGATGACAAAAATGATGATGATGAGTCAGATTTTTATGTCTTTGCTGATCCCCCAAAGCGCTGGAAATGTGGTATAGTTCATTTGGCAGAGTACAAACTTGAGTCAGATAAGGAACTGAGATATAAAGATTTCTTCCGAGCTGTAGCCATATTAATGAAGATTCAGAAAGCTGCCGATGAGTTACAATTAGACTGTGGTAAGCCCTTCATTTTGTAACTCTGTGGCACTGAAATTTTATATGTGCGAGAGATGGTGTAAATGTGATATGTGATAGTCAAATTGTTACAGTGAAGTTTATACTCTTAAGTATTAATAAATTAATAAATTAATATTTATTATTTTAAATAAATTATTAATAAGTTGGATAAGATTTGTGTTATTTGATGTTATTTAGTGGAATTAATAAAGTTGTCTTTTTGCAATCAGTGCACAAAGCGACATGATTTATTCCTATGATTATGGTCAAATGCAATTAGTACCACATTCTTTCTTTGCAGACACTTATCTCAATTTCATGAGTCTTTTTCTTATTAAAGAATGTTGCTATTTCTATTTTCTTAACACCCAAGTGTGGTGAGCGAAGGTACTAGTGAAATTATGAGTTATTAATCAAGTTAAAAACTGCATCTCATCAAGAGTACATTCCTTTCTCAGGCTAGGCATAGTTTATTCCTCCTGGCTGAATATTGCCTGTAACATTTACAGGGGAATTACACTGTAGCCCATTAGTTGACTAACTTGATGGAAGTACAGTGTGATAGAGTACTTTCCCTGAAGTTTAAGAGTATAGTACGCTGCAGCTACTGAAGATACACTCTACTGGTGGGGGGGGGGGGGGGGGGGACGGTGGCAGGGATACAGAAGTTGGGAGAGGAAAGGGAAGGAGGGGGGAGATATAAAAGGCTGGGAAGCAGGAGAAAAAGTGGGAAATTATGCAAAAATCATTGCTTTATATTTCACATCAATCAAATATTAAAGGAATAAAAGGAGGAAGCTGCCAAGAGAAAAGGGAAGGGAACTGAGAATGCAAGTATGTGACTGACTGCAGTGGATGCTGCACCTTGTTTTTGCAGGAATATGGGGAAATGAAAGTGATGGAGTCATAGAAGTCTGTTTGTTTCCCTGGAGCAAAGATACCCTTCCCACTCCTAGAGATATTATTACAATGTTTCACTTCCACCCCGAGCTAAGCAATAACCCCATGGAAAGCACAGCTCTTTCGGATGATGAGGACAATTATGATGAGGAGGATGACATTGGCTGGAATGGCTTGCGATCTTTTACTGAAGATGACAAACAGAAAGCAGTGAATTTCTTTAAGTGGCTTAAAAAAATATTCACACCTTTCATTTACATCGGCATTGGCTGTGATTTAATGAATCCAGTTGTTTGTTTCCTGTTGGGACATATTGCCCCTGGGTGGGTAGGAGGTGTGCTGACGTCAGTGGTTTGCACTTAACGTGATTGCAATAAACGGTTTCCCAATTTTTATCGTTGTATTTCGTTGTGTTTTGTGCCTTTGAGTGGTGCAATGTAAATGGCCATTACATATCAAATTATAACAATGACATTGATGCTTAATCAAGTTAATGTAAATGCAATTAAGATATACATGTATTAGTCTCAACAAAATTTTGTTAAAGAACCCAAATGCAAATAGTAAATGTAGTTTCTCATTCTGAAGTGGCATAGTAAAATTGGGACGACTGTTCTCCATGAGCTTTTTTTTTTCTTTCTGCTTTTTCTGTTGTTTATTTTGTTTTGTTTTATTTTTTTTTTGTTTTAAAGGGGGTACCTTAGGCTTCATGAAGACTGGATATTTAATTTGTAATATAATTTTACTGATGAATGACAATTTTCTTCTAAAAATACTGCAAATAAAAATCTCTATGAAAAATCGCTATGAATTAAATTGTGCCGCAATTTCGGTGTCTTGGCGCAACTATTAGTTTCTTTGATCAGAAAGTTCAGCCTCATGCCGAGAAAGTGTTTGATGAATTAATATTTTCCTCTAGAAAAACTGTAAACAAAATCTCTTTAAAAAACGTAAGAGCTATGGTGGAAATTGGCGTCGTAGTTTTTCGGTGCTTAACAGTTATAATTATCAAGTCAAAACTGGAAAAAATCATCAATCATCTTAATGTGATTCCCCGCATTTTATTCATGAGATAAACACAAAAAGGCTATGACGTCATCAGGGTTAATGTATTCCACCGCAAAGAAATGAGATTCGTCCGCAAAAAAGGTTAATGTCATCTCTACTATACTACTCAGGCTGAATTATTCAAGACTTTCCTAGTAGCTAGCCCGCTCATCTTGTCTCAGTGTTACCTGCTCATCTCAATGTCTTGTTAGTTATTTAATCAGTTTTAAGGGTAACTTTGCCTCTCAACTTGTGGAGGAGATAGAGATCTTTCAATGCTAGTGTATACAGCTATTTCGAGAAGGTTGTCGGAAAAAATGTGCATGCGACAATCCCGAAAGGTAATATGGGATATGATCAATACACTGTTCCTAACGACTGTAGCTGTCGAACCTACTTTTCTTGCTTTCCATTAGCACTCTCGAACATATGTTGGTGGCCTCTCATGCCATTCTTTCAATTTTCTTTGGAAAACAGGGCAGACAAAACCACCCACAATACCTTTCGGGATTGTCGCGTGTACTTTTTCCGACAACCTTTCTCGAAACAGCTGTAGTCGTAAGGCACATTGTTCAGAGTGATGAAGAGTCGTGCTTGATTAATAAAAGATTCTCTGACCGATAGCCTAATTCTATTAAAAGCCTTTTTAAGCTCCTCTCAGGGGTAATTAAACTGAGTGCAGTTCTGTTGTTGACTGGGCTATGGGCATTGTTTAAATAGTTTATCTATTATTACTTTTCTATTAAATTAAAGAAAACCTCCACGCGCAAAACGAATAACCATATCTAGTCAGGTGACAGAGCACACTAAAAAGGAGAAGGAAACGGTGGAAAATGTAGTCAGTTGCAGCATGAAAATTCATTGTTGTCGTCGTTTCGCTGTTCTTCAAGATTCACTTAATTTCTCACTGTCTTAGTATTTACAATTCAAGTTAATTCAGCATTCATGCGTCGATATCGGGTTCGCCTCTTTTCACTTCTACATTTCGAGGTTCAATAGAATGATTAACTGAATGATTTTCAGAATGATTCCCTGAAAAGGAAAAAGGCCAAATATCCTGATGAGAAATTGCCAAAATATGACAAAAACTCTTGGAAAAAACTACTTACACTAGCGTGAATGTCTCCGGCTGTTCAGCATCTATATCTTAATTCTTCACTTCGTGTCCACTGCTAGCTCAAAACTGAATTTTAAACATCGCGCTCGTATGCAAAGGTACCCTTCAGGGAATTTAGGGGACGCGTTGCTATCGGCAACGCATTTAATTTATAACATTCATAGAACAAACTAATGCAGAATCAAATTAACTCAAAGAGGAAAAGATATTGAACAAATGGAAAAATTGAGATATTTAAGAGCGAATGCACAGAAAAATCGAGCAAAATCGGCAAATCGTGGCCACAGCTCAAAACCTAACCTACCCTCATTTTCAGTCTGTAATAAGGTTTTGATGAGTTTATAACGCTGCTGAGTTTTAAATTTCAAAATGCGGCCGAAATTTATGGGGTGTAATTACCGTCAAAAATAAATGTTCAATTATGATATCCACAATTTCAATTATGACATTGAGATATGCAATTGTGCTATTGCAATATGACCTCAAGATTATGGGGTCCAACGACTGCCCAAATTAGTATTTGGTATTTTGCAACTGCAATATGCTATTTGGTCCTTGTGTTATGACATTATGCTATCACATTTGACTATTTTGCTTTTACAATGTGCTGATTTGTTACTGTACCTTGTCGTTCGGCCATTATACTTTGCCATTTTGCAATTCCATTCTAGTATTCTTCAATTTCGACATTGGGACAAGCAGTTATGCTGTTGTGATTTGTCATTTTCAATAGCGTGCGTTTCATTATGGTGTTTTGACAAGGTAACATGCAATTCGGCATGACACTCAGAAACGAGTTTCGGACAGGATAATTTATTTCCCGCCAAAATTACAATTATGTTAATATATTTCCTCTCTGTCGCCCTGTCTTGGTTGGAAACATGGCGGCTCTTCGTGAAAGAGCGGTGAATTTATTGGAAGAGGCGACCCGTCTTATCAGGGAACACACATCCCAGGGTCCCGAGAATGGTTCTCCCAGGAACAGTGCAGTAGCCGGTGCAGTGAACGGACGAGTACTGGAAAATTTTCGAAATTTATTTCAGCCGTACACTGACGGCTCGCGAAAGGTCAACCAGCTTCTCAAGCAGCAGCAAACAGCAGTTGGCGTCAGCGGCGTCACCTCCAGCTACTAAAAGAAGGAAACGGGACACAACAGTAGTGTTCTTCAAACGAGATACGTGGACCCACGAATTTTTTTGTCTAGCAGATAAAAAGCAGATGGCAGTCCCTAGCACTGAGATCATTATAAAAGGCAGTCTGTGACTGCATGTGGCTACTGGTCTAGTTTTGTAGAATATATTGCAGTAAAAAAATGCGAAAAATGTAGAGGGGGAAATGAACAGGTGTAGTGAATGCCAAAATAGAGAAAAAAGGATGGTTTGGTTTGAAATCTGTAGTTTGCGAAATGACAGTCCTCTGGAGGGAGAACGCCGACTTCAAATTCAGCGTGAACAACGAAGGAGAAGACCTCAACAAGAAACCGCGGAGCAGAAGGAACATCGCTTAGCACAGCGAAGGCAACCCCGACAACAAGAGACAGAGGAACAGGAGATTGGAATCAGAGGCATTATGATCGTTTTACACTGTCGAAAACCCAGATTTCTTAGTTTGCTGGTTTCCTCGCCGATATATATATAGATCAAAGTCTGCAAAGATTCAGCTCTGTATTTATACGGCCCTAAGAATAACAATTTTCAGGCGAACTGCACCGGGCCATATCTGTTCTTCTCTTTTTCTAAATCCGGATGCAGAAATAATGCGTAATCTGCTATTCAATACACTGTTAACAATAACACCACATAAAAAGAAGAAGAAGAAAAGAAAGAACAACGTATGGAGACGATATTCGCGGTTGGTCACCCATCCAGTTCGTAACCCCGACCGACAGGGCTTAACTTGAGCGCCTGAGCTTAATTTTTATACGTGGCAACGAAAACCTCACGCATTCCGCGCAATCGGAATTTTCTGGGCGAAACGGCTTTTTTGGGGAGAATTTTCTGTTTAGAATATCCGAGTAGAAACAGCGAGAAAGTAAATTGTCATTTCGTAAACTGCAGATTGTCATTTCGCAAACTACAGATTTCAAACCAAACCATCCTTTTTTCTCTATTTTGGCATTCACTACACCTGTTCATTTCCCCCTCTACATTTTTCGCATTTTTTTTACTGCAATATATTCTGCAAAACTAGACCAGTAGCCACATGCAGTCACAGACTGCCTTTTATAATGATCTCAGTGCTAGGGACTGCCATCTGCTTTTTATCTGCTAGACAAAAAAATTCGTGGGTCCACGTATCTCGTTTGAAGAACACTACTGTTGTGTCCCGTTTCCTTCTTTTAGTAGCTGGAGGTGACGCCGCTGACGCCAACTGCTGTTTGCTGCTGCTTGAGAAGCTGGTTGACCTTTCGCGAGCCGTCAGTGTACGGCTGAAATAAATTTCGAAAATTTTCCAGTACTCGTCCGTTCACTGCACCGGCTACTGCACTGTTCCTGGGAGAACCATTCTCGGGACCCTGGGATGTGTGTTCCCTGATAAGACGGGTCGCCTCTTCCAATAAATTCACCGCTCTTTCACGAAGAGCCGCCATGTTTCCAACCAAGACAGGGCGACAGAGAGGAAATATATTAACATAATTGTAATTTTGGCGGGAAATAAATTATCCTGTCCGAAACTCGTTTCTGAGTGTCATGCCGAATTGCATGTTACCTTGTCAAAACACCATAATGAAACGCACGCTATTGAAAATGACAAATCACAACAGCATAACTGCTTGTCCCAATGTCGAAATTGAAGAATACTAGAATGGAATTGCAAAATGGCAAAGTATAATGGCCGAACGACAAGGTACAGTAACAAATCAGCACATTGTAAAAGCAAAATAGTCAAATGTGATAGCATAATGTCATAACACAAGGACCAAATAGCATATTGCAGTTACAAAATACCAAATACTAATTTGGGCAGTCGTTGGACCCCATAATCTTGAGGTCATATTGCAATAGCACAATTGCATATCTCAATGTCATAATTGAAATTGTGGATATCATAATTGAACATTTATTTTTGACGGTAATTACACCCCATAGAAATTGGGAATTATTTGAGATTTTCGATTTCAACGGTCTGCGGGCCTAAAATTAGCCGCCGAACACGGGAATATAGCCCAGTGACAGAAGTGAGCTGACTTTCATAAACGAGCGAATATATTGGCAATCTTCCACTTAAATTTCACAAAACAGATATCTAACAATTTCTAAAAGGCACATTTCTTAGATTTAGAGAATAAAATATCGACGAACGAGCACAATTTTGAAACGTAATTTGCATAATGCTTATAAATACAACAATTTACCGCTAAAACCAAAATCGAATTTTCTATATGGGGGAATTCTCCAAATCAGCCCAAATCCCGGTTACTACCCAATGAGATGTAGTACTTCAACATGATCTGAAAGTTAGTATGGTGTTCTTGCGAACGCTTGTAAAATAGATTGATTATTTTGAGGTTATTTTGCCCCAAACAACGGCTAATTGACCCCAGGGTCAATTGACACGTGCACGTCACCTTAGTTTTATGCGTCGATTTGAGCTCGTTAAAAGGGAGAAACTAACAAGATTCTTTTTATATTACCTGTTTTAATGAAATGAATGCAATCTTCAAAAGGAGAGGCCGTTCAATGGGTAATTTCTGTTCTTGAGATCTTGCAGATCGCAGCATGGCGTCTGCGAGTGGACCTGAGTTTAGGTCTGTTTTCCCGTGACTGCGAAATCAGAATAACATCAAGAAATAATTCTCCCTCGAATCTTCGTAAGTGAATCAGCTTTGCAGTGCCTTACCAAAGATAAAAAGTGGGCCGAATAGGAAAACGCAGTGTATTGCTGAGCGAAAGGTGAGTAAATAAACCTGGGAAAGTACGTTACCTTTGATTGCGTGACCAGCCAGTAAACCATAGTCTCCAGCGAAAAATAAGAGTCGCAAAAATCTTGCTGATGTATATTTCACAGTTTGTTACTATAGTTTACAACTGGTTTGTCTAAAACTTTAAACAATGCATATCTGTCCAAGAGTATAAGAATGTTTCGAAAGATCCACCCCTAAAAAAACTGTGGGCTACTCCTTTTTCCCCATCACCGATGTGCACTTCCTTCCCACTGTCTTTTGCATGAGGCTTGTATGCCTTTAAACTGTTATCGACACATAAAACTGGTCGTTTAAGGTCTGGTTTAAGAACTTGACTGACTTAAAAATACCGTCGCGAACATGCGCTATTATGGTTGGACTTTGCAAGTCTTAGGCCCGGTTCAAACGTCGAACTTTACATGTGCCGAACCTAATTATTAGGTTCGGCACATGTAAAGTTCGACGTTTGAATCAATTAGGAACGGCACTTTTGTATTTGGGTCGACTCTGCCGTTCTATTCGACTGAGCTAGTCGAATAGAACGGCAAAAGATCGACTTCGATTCATACGTCGAACTTCACATGTGCCGAACCTAATGCATAAATTATGTTAACGTATTTTTCAATATAACCGCGCTTCTGATTGGCTATTTAGTGGGTTTTCGCGCCTGTGCTGACAGAACTCACAGAAGCGTAACGACGGTTACGGTCTGGTTACCAGCTCGAAACGTAATTTAAAATTTATTGCGTTACTTTATTTTGTCCAAATGTCACGATCACGATCTCCTCAGCTGTCTCCTCGCCATAACAGAGCACAAATCACACTAAAATCAAGACAAGAATTTCCAGGCTTGGTGAAGTTTACTTTTTTCGGTTTATTTCCCTATTTTAAGCAGTAAGGATGATATTTCTTTTCGCCGCGTATTAGGTTCGGCACATGTAAAGTTCGACCGTCTGAATCAACAGTCGAACTTAATAATTTGGGTCGACCTAAATAGGTATTAGGTTCGGCACATGTAAAGTTCGACGTTTGAACCGGGCCTTAGGCCCAAAATGATGGTGCAATCTCGAGAAATAATTTTCCCGGGTCTAAGACAAGGAACGGGTACTAAGAAAGGGACGGTTCATTAGCATTGCCCCTGGACAATCTGGGCTTGCTTGCCTTCTGTCGCAGGGGCAACCGTTATGGCCAGGTACGCCGCCCACACCTGCGAGGATTGCATGGCATCCACCATTTGACTCTCTTTTTCCACATCATGACCTTCAATTATCATGAATTCTAATGCGGGCCTTGATCGTTGCCAGACCATGAGAATCTCTATTATTCCATAAATGCACCATTGACTTTTCCTTGTTCAGTTTCCGGTATACCGATACCCCAAAGAAAAAATAGCTTTACAACTACTCGATCCAGGCCAGAACTCCTGATATCAACAAATATAACTCACCCCCACCCCTCCCCCCCCCCCCCAAAGAGAAAAAAAACTTTCCCCGAACTATTCACTCGACCCACCCCATCCCTTCGTTAAGAAAAACTACGAACTCAGTTCACTGGACAAAATGCCTTTGTGAATATACCAAAGCTATAGATACATCCTACAAGCAATCTCAGTTTCAGCAGGCGTGGCCACGTTTCCAGTTGCTGTAAGATTAATTCCACACCTGCAACAGACACTGTAAATTAAATAGCAGCCACAACGCCCTTCTTTGAAGCCGTCAGGACGAGACATTTATAAAAGACTTAACAGGTGTGCGTGGCGGTTTCCTTCTCTTCCTTCCCTTCCATTCTAGCACTCTAATTCTGACCCTGATATTCTAGTATTAATCAATCGTTCTTGAGCCGATGGGCACAAGGATACCGGTTTCTTGCAAAATATGATGTGACATTCGTTTGCTCATCCCCCATTTCTGCCTTCGGTCGCTGAGTAGGTTTGGTGCTGTGCTTTGAAATAACTTTAGGAACGAAATATGATACGTGACGGCTTGTCCGGCCAAGGGCAAGTGACTCTCGGTGGTGAAGACATATACTGAGCTTGTCAGTATTTCGTAGCCTGTACCACGTTGCGAAAATAGAACAAGGCAAAGAAAAATAAGACGCCTTTCTTTCCCCAGCCCCGCAGGTTTTTCGTATTACTTTTTACTACACAACTGCTTTTACTATCTTGGATTCTATCTTTTCGAGCCGGAGCGAACATGGACGCCCTTGGGGTTAAGTTTCCACTTCATTTTTGGCACCTGACTAAACGCAAGCGCTGACTTGTGCGCATATGCTTCGCTTGTACTGAAGTAGCGGTATACGACCACGACAGACTTGCTGCTATCCTTGGTTTGAAACCGCAATGGGCAAGAACAATTTCTTGAAAAGAGCAAACTGTTTCCTCCTTAGCAGACATGGATAACAACTAGTAGGACTTAAGCAATGCCATTGCTTAAGTCCTACTAGACTTGAAAAGAGAAAGCATGATGCTTTCTCTTTTTAATGATTTACGGCTAAATAGTACAATTTCATGTAGCTTTTACGCAAAATTAAATACTTAGTTGTTTGCAGAATTGCATTTTAATAACAACAAATTATAGAAATTTAACTATTAAAGTTTGGATCTGTAAGAATCGAACGGAAAAAACTTTTGGGGTAAAAAAGTCAAAAATATTAAAAAAATTTCGATCCTGTTTCAAGGTCCTAGAATATGGAATTCATTACCGAACGACATCAAAAATGCCCCGTCTTTTAGTATATTCAAGCGTATGATCAAACCATTTTTAAGGGTCAGACAGAATGCAACCTAAATACCTTAGCAGCTTATGTCTATATTTTTCCTCTAAACCCACTTATATACTTAAATAAACGACTTTTTTTTTATTTCTTAAAATACCGCCTAGTATTTAAATTGCCCGTGGGGGGAAATCTCTATTCCTCATAAGCTCGGCTTCTCGGAGATTTCCCCGCCACAGTCGCTCCTCTCAAGTAATGCACAAATTTTAAATTTAATGTTAATTAACCTATTTATTATCGCTTTTATTTTGCTTGTAATTTATTGTGTGTGGCAAAATAATAAAATAAAAATAAAATAAAATGGACATATAATAGCAGATGATATCATGCCTGCAATTTTCTGTGCAATGCACCTTATGACAGGTCTGACTAATCCATTGGTAGCCCATGCCTTAAAACCGCCTTTAACCTTAAAATTTAATTCATTTGCCTTTCATGCGTAGTGCAAATATATCTTCTGAACACTCCGGGGTTGGGGGTAAAATCAGAAGAACAGAACATTCAGTTACTTTACCATTTTTAAAAGTGGGACAGTATGTTTGCTAACCAACTTAGTTAACCATTTTTAAAATAGGACAAAAGGACAACTGGTCATATACAGGAAAATAAATTTTCTGTATCTCGAAAGCTTTGGTTTCCCGTGCACTTACTTTTCGCAGGAGACAATCGATAATTGCCTGGTCACGCAATCGGAGGAGAGTAACTACGCCGCTTAACAAATACACTACGTGCTGCAAAGGATCCAGATTGCGCTAGGATGTTTTCCTATTCGCCCCACTTTGTATCTCGGGTAAGGCACTGCAAAGATGATTCATTTACGAAGGTTCGAGCGAGGATTATTTCATGATGTTATTCTGATTTCGCAGTCACGGGAAAACATACCTAGACTCAGGTCCACTCGCAGACGCCATGCTACAATCTACAAGATCTCAAGAACAGAAATTACCCATTGAACGGCCTCTCCTTTTGAAGATTGCATTCATTTCATTAAAACAGGTACATATGAAAAGAATCTTGTTAGTTTCTCCCTTTTAACGAGCTCAAATCGACGCATAAAACTAAGGTGACGTGCACGTGTCAATTGACCCTGGGGTCAATTAGCCGTTGTTGGGGCAAAATAACCTCAAAATAATCAATCTATTTTACAAGCGTTCGCAAGAACACCAGACTAACTTTCAGTTTATGTTGAAGTACTACATCTCATTGGGTAGTAACCGGGATTTGGGCTGATTTGGAGAATTCCCCCATATAGAAAATTCGATTTTGGTTTTAGCGGTAAATTGTTGTATTTATAAGCATTATGCAAATTACGTTTCAAAATTGTGCTCGTTCGTCGATATTTTATTCTCTAAATCTAAGAAATGTGCCTTTTAGAAATTGTTAGATATCTGTTTTGTGAAATTTAAGTGGAAGATTGCCAATATATTCGCTCGTTTATGAAAGTCAGCTCACTTCTGTCACTGGGCTATATTCCCGTGTTCGGCGGCTAATTTTAGGCCCGCAGACCGTTGAAATCGAAAATCTCAAATAATTCCCAATTTCGGCCGCATTTTGAAATTTAAAACTCAGCAGTGTTATAAACTCATCAAAACCTTATTACAGACTGAAAATGAGGGTAGGTTAGGTTTTGAGCTGTGGCCACGGTTTGCTCGATTTTTCTGTGCATTCGCTCTTAAAACTAAATTATTCATGCGATGATAATGAAGCATTAGGTAAACATAACGGTTTAGCGCAAATCTGTGACTTTCACGTTCCCCGTAATACAATTTATTTTCCTTACATTGTTTTGAATAAGTTTTTTCAATTCTCCAGAGAAAAACAAATTGCATTGTGGAGAACATGAAAGTTGCAAATGGTTGAGGTGTGGCATATCATACTCGTCACCATTCTTAACGATTCCGAGAATAGTTTGATTGTCCCAGTCGGGCAAGAACTGGAAAATGAAAAATGGTAACTTACTCTGCTTTGTTCACAATTTTTCAATTTCCCATTCCCCGTTTAAGTAACATCCCTTTAACTAACACAAAACAATTTTTTTTAATGGAAAGAATAAAGCGATAAACACTATCAAAGGCTTTTTAAGGTCAATTAAAATCTCACGCGTAAATTGATTGATCTTCATTTTCTTTATTAACGTGAACAACTATAACAAAGCTGGGTTGATTAAGATAACTTAACGCTAATCGGCCTTCGAACAACTGGGCCTTGAGCCTGTTTTATGTCCACTTGCATCAATATTGAGAATTACAGTGTTTTTAATTATTTAATTATTTTTCTCAGATCGCTGGTAAATGAAATTGGTTAGTCATGCTGCCTGTATATATCCATATATACTCTTCTGGTTTTAGATATTCAAAAATTGTAATTTGGCACCCAAGGAGTTTAGGAGTTTTTTAATGTATCCGTCAGGAGCCCGATCAAATACCTAAAGTGATTGGCTTTTATGGAGAAGGGAAAACCAAAGTATCCGAAGAAAACCTCTCGGAACAATGGAGAGACCAAACAACAAACTCAACCCACATATTGCGTCCACGCCGGGATTTGATAAAAAGTTCTTTATCATTAGTAGTGATATCTTGATTGAAATTAAGACGACCACATCAAGCTACCATAGTTTCTGTTACACTTATACCATTCTGAGTCGTCAGCATTAAATTCTAATTCATTTAATAAGTGGGTTTGGAGTTTTCCAAAGCCGTTGAGTTTACTGAACAAACACTTTCTTGGAATTCATTACATTGAAGCAACAGACCATATTTTTCATCTGCATTCTGAATTTTGAACTCTGCAAAGCGTAAACAATCGGATTCAAACATGTACCTACTGCGACAGGTATCACGCATGCGTGGTACAGAATTGAACCATACTCCACTAAACCAGGCACGTGATACACTAGTAGATATGATGTCACATCTGGAAACCAACATAACGCATGTAGCACCGTGACTATTATAGATA
Organism: Porites divaricata; assembly: GCA_038088405.1. NCBI lineage: Eukaryota > Metazoa > Cnidaria > Anthozoa > Scleractinia > Poritidae > Porites > Porites divaricata. The sequence continues at coordinate 615,887 of JBBMOI010000019.1, read as the reverse complement.
TTTTTGTAACTCTCTTCCGTGTCTTAACTACCGATAATGAAGTTTTGGAGCCTTTAGAATGATCCACCCACAAAACCATCACGGTTTTCGAATAGAGAGCAGCCATAAAAATGAGGGGAACAGCAAAATCTACTAGAAATGTAAATACGGTGTAAATCTTTCCATGAAGCTGATTCGGCCACTTTTCAAAGCAAGATTTGCGACTTTTATCATATGTCATTACACAAAATGGAGGAATCTCCGTTAACACAGCATAAATCCAAACCAATGCAATAGCCATCTTCAACTTTCTTCCTTGAAGTTTCGGTGCGCGATTTCCTAAGCGGGTGGCGTAAAAACGCTCAAGAGCGATGACAACGTGAATAGTAGTAGAAGCACATCCTGCCACCCACATCGTGAAACCTCCAACAAAAAGCTTACAAAGCAAAGTGCCAGCCCATCCGTCTGGGAGCGCAAACACAGGTCTAATAATGTACTGGGGGATCAAAGATGTTGCTACCAACATATCAGACAAAGCCAGGTTGAGGAAAAGGTAATTGATTGGCGGTTGCTTTCGTTTGAAGCGCGTCACAGCAAGGACCACCAACACGTTTAGACTAAGATTCACAATCATAATCACTGAGAAAAACAACAGCAAAATAATTTCCATAATTTGAGGAGTTTGGAATAGCCACCGATACAACTTTTCTGAAAGAGAAAAAAAAAAAAGTATTTTGAGACCCCATTATTGTCACCTTAAAATCGATAACAAATATTTTTTGCAATAAAAAGCACATGGCCTGAAGCATGGATCCATTGCTGAAGTAGGAAATATTTCTATTCAGAGACATTGTCGTAGATCCAAACATTTCCTTGCATGGCCTCGCGAGAAAACAAAATTTACTCAAGAGCAAAGCACCGTCTTATACTTCTAGTCTGCTGAGTCATCAAAAGTTTTTTCGGTCATTACGTTACAGTGACCAAACGGTGTAACTGGTTAAACTTAAGACTTATGGAGACCGGGCGCTCAGCATTGTTGCCTCCAAAGCTATGGAATAACTTACATCTCAGCATTCGCAAATCTCCATTAATTCTGTGTTTTCACTCACGTGGCCAGCATCTATGCAAATTTATTGGAACAAAAGAAAGCGTTTACATAACGAGGTTCGGAGCATTATAACGTTCAACTCCCTCAGGACTGGTTTGGGACACAAACATGGCCGCCGTTTCATTGTTTTGGGACACAAAAATGGCCGCCATGAGGTCATGTGAAAACACACAATAGTAAGTAAGTAAGTAAAGACTTTATTTTATGAGGGTGAGCACGAAATAGCCGGGGCTAATAAACTTGTGGCCCTCTAAATAATAAATAAATAAATAATAAAATAATAAATGAGTATACTAAGCTATAAAAATACAAGGTAAAAAAAAAGAAAAAAAAAACCAAAGAATACAGATACTATAGAATCTACTAAATGATTTAAAAGATAAAATATAGCATTATAATCATCTCACAATTCATCAAGTAACTTAAGTAGAAAAATGATCAAGATTCTGCTGTTGCTTAAAAAATTCATTCCACAATGCTTTTTTTAAAGAGTCAACTGAGTCCCTTTGCCTTACAGGCAAAGATAGGCTGTTCCATGCTTTGCAAGTAGTTACGGTAAAAGTTCTACCTCCTTCTGTTTCGCGATTATACCTCGGAGAGGTTAGGTTAAAATTACAGTACCTGGTCTGTCTACTGTGGATGTTACTGTTTAATTTAAGTAGATTGTTGAGATAAACAGGGACGTCACCTTGTAATCGCTTATAAGCAATGATACATTTAGATATTAAAGCGTCTTTATAAAAAGGCAACCATTTCAGCCGATTAAACAAGGGAACTGATGGTGCTTGATGAGGGGCATTCAGGATTACTCTAGCTGCTCGTTTTTGGAGCTTTAGGACCCGCCCAAGGCTTTCCCTATCACAATTAGTCCAGAGGACACTTGCATAATTAATCACTGGCCTGATCAAAGCATTGTAATAAAGTAATCTTTGTTTAAGGGGCAGATAATTCATAATTTTCTTTAACAAGCCGATGCGCTGTGAAACTTTCTTACAAACAGTCGTAATGTGCTCAGAGAAAGATAGCTCTTCATCAATCTCAAGACCTAGTAGCTTAACGTTCATAACGTTAGTTAATAAACTGCCATTGCAAGTAATTTCAGGGTTATGGTTTATTTTGGGCGAGAGTCGCTTTCCCTTCACGGTGAGGACCTTGGTCTTTTTTTCGTTGAGTGGAAGCTTGTTGGCCAATGCCCAGTTAAAAACTTCTGATACAGATGTATTAAGAGATTCCTGCAGTCTTCCCATGCTGCCACAATCTGCTGACGATGTGATTGTAGTATCGTCTGCATAAAGATCGATTTCAGAGGAGCTGACATGAACTGGCAGGTCATTAATAAAAACTGTGAAAAACAAGGGGCCGAGTATACTGCCCTGAGGAACCCCATGTTTCATAAGCGCCACGTCTGAGACGCAACCACCCAAATAGACAAGCTGGTGTCTGTCCGCCAAATAAGACTGGAACCACTTCATTGTTTCGCAACACCATATACTTTCAGCTTATCCAGAAGAAGACCATGATCTACCATGTCGAAGGCTTTACAGTAGTCTACTAACACCATGCCACTAACTCTATTCTTATCCAAATTGAAGAGCAATTCGTCAATTATCTGTATGAGAGCGGTGTCTGTACTGTGATTCTTCCGAAAACCAGACTGGCGAGGATAAATCAGATTGTTTTCAGTTAGATAACTGTATAAGGAGTCATGCACATGTCTCTCGATAACTTTAGAAAGGACAGGTAACACAGATATTGGTCGAAAATTCTGAACGTCACGTGAGTCACCATTCTTGTAAAGAGGAGAAACTTTAGCCGCTTTCCAACGACTTGGAAATGATCCACTGGAAAAGGAAAAGTTAATCAATCTCGCAACAACAGGTGCTATAACAGGTGCCGCTATACGCAAAAGCTGAGAACTTATTTTATCAATGCCAGCAGCTTTGGGCGGACTTAACTTTTGCAACAAAGTAAGCACCTGCGCACTAGTGATGGATGGAATGACATAAGATGTATCAGGACTTTTTCTGGAGCTGACAAAGTCTTGCAGCTTTGAGGGGTCTGATGGAACTTGCGGTAATGTAGATCTTAACCTATCTGCTATACTGGAAAAATGAGCGTTAAAATGTTGCGCCATTAGCTTTTTGTCATCTATAACAGCTTCTCCGATATTAATACTGTTAATATCGCGTCTGTTCTTTCCTGAGCCAGTCAGTGTTCTTATTGTCTTCCATATTCCTCTTGAATTGCCTTTATTTTCCTCGAAGGCATTGCAGAAAATTTTCGTTTTGCGCTCCTAATCATCGCAACTGCTTTATTTCTTACCGCTCTGTAATTAGACCAATCATCAGCATTATTGGAACGCCTTGCGGTTTTTAGGCAATTATCTCTCAGATGTAGCTGTTTCAAGACAGAGCTAGTCATCCAAGGAGCTTGGACAGCGCGCTTTACACGCTTTTGACGCCAGGGGCAATTTTCATCAAGTGCGCTATTGAAAAGTGACTATTGAAAAAAAAGATTTGAAAACTAATTTTTTTAAAATAAGCCTTTGACTTTTAACTTCCATTTCTACTACGTATTTACATTCTATTTTCAGTCTGTAAATTTATGTGGGTATTTTTATGCATGTATTGACATTTTAAGCTTTGAAAGTGAAGAATGATCATCGCAGTGAATTTTCCAATTTAAGCAATTGGAAAGAAGAAGCCTGAAAAAATCAGGGCTTCAACGGGATTCGAACCCGTGACCTCCGCGTTGCCGGTGCGTTGCTCTACCAACTGAGCTATGAAGCCACACATTGGGAGCGAGGCCAATTTATTGAGTTCATATCTCCCGTAAGGAGTGAAATGATGTGAAAGATATGAAATAATTCATTTTTGAACTGCGGTTATAGATGAAAGTGAAGAATGATCATCGCAGTGAATTTTCCAATTTAAGCAATTGCTTAAATTGGAAAATTCACTGCGATGATCATTCTTCACTTTCATCTATAACCGCAGTTCAAAAATGAATTATTTCATATCTTTCACATCATTTTAAGCTTTGTTAATTTGAGTCGGTATTTTTAGTTTTTAGTTTCTACCCTAGCATAGTTTTTGTAAGGCGCTGTGGAAGATTAGCTGAAATGCGCTATAAAATAATATTGTTGTAGATGTTATTATTGGACCAGGTAAAATATCTTGCTCAATCTCGTACCTCGAGTCTTCGTCCCTTACTGCGCATGCTGGCTTGACGAGACGAGCTGTTTCCCGACTGCTGGTCAAGGGGAACGAAGACGCAGGGTACGAGGGTGTATCTTGCTTCCCTGAAAGATGCCCACGCGCGAGCACCATATGTTTTTTCTTCAAAAGCAATCTCGTCCCCAGAGGCTCCATTAGTTTTGTCCAGCGGATTGGGCAAGATCCCCGTCGTCGTTGTCCCCGTTCGTCCCCGTTAGGGATCCCCGTCGTTGTACAAAAGGATTGTGGCCTCTGGGAACGAGATTGCTTCAAAAGACAATATAACTGTCATATTGACTCGACAAGATTTCCTACCGGACTTCGACGTCAACTTAACGTTATGAATTCAATTTCAGCAATGCTCCGAACCTCTGTGATCTACAACTAGGTCCGAAACTTTATTCATCATTTAAAAATCATTTCATGTTCTTCTGTCGGCAAGCAAAACTCATTCCGCACGAAACTGGTCAAGATAGATTCTGTAACAGTAACATTTTAGCTTGATTTTTATTGCGTCGACGAAGGAGACGCTTCCTAATTGAGGCGTTGGCAATTCTGTGTGTTCGTGGGTGGCCTCTGCATGTTCTAAGCGCGAAAAATCGAGAAAAGAGGTTGTGGTTCGGTTCCAAATCTGCGCCATCTTGAAACGTCACGATAGTATGTTTGCGTCATAATAGTATCCATCATTCCCATCGCGTTCCCTATCTCCCCAACTTCCTCGTGGTTTCGTGGTTTAATTTGGGATCTTTCTTGCTTCTTCGTGAATTCCACAAACTTCAAGGCAAAGATCAATGCTTTCTTTTCGATATCTTTCGTACATCAAAGACTGATCAGTGGAGTATCTTTTGCGACGCCTGATGTCTGAACGGCATATTCTATCATATTGCTGCTGGCACAAATCTTAAAAATGAAACTACTCAATCAAATAAAATGAGTCGTTCTTGGCACAAATGAACTGAAATGAGTCATTTTACTCAATCAAAAGTAACAATTTCTCCTACTCACTCAAATGAAATCAGTCGATCAAATGAAACGAGTCGTTGTACTCGCTGACCATTTCAGTAGAGACCTATTGTGGTCACGCAAGTACCAACTGAACGGAGTAAAAAAGCACTCGCACTCTGACCCATTGCTGTCACACAGGAAATAAACCGAGTCGGTGTACTCGGTCGCCATTGCGCCAAACAAATGTTGTTGTACCAGACATAGTTACCTCCTTTGTTGAACCAGAGAACGGAGCTTCATTAGAGAGAACCTAGGGCGACGCACTATAATCTACGATTACTGCTAGTTTACTTCTTTGTTTATGTTTTGTTTACCTTTTTGAAAAATGAAATTTTACTTTCCATAGTAATGGTGTGCCGTTCATCGATCGAATTCTTTATGCGATTATGAAAGATGTGTAATTTATTATCACGGAAAACAATTTCTTTTTGACAAATAAACGTATTTTAGAATTGTTTGGTGCCCTTTAAATGATCTCCTAGTTAAACAGCAAACAGAATCATTTGATCACCGGAAATCACGTCAGAAATTCTGAGCTCCAGACGAGAATTAAACTTCACGACCCTTCTAGTTCTAGATCGTACGCTCTAACCAGTATGTTGACAAAACATGGAATTCTTAAAACGAGATTTTTAAGAGGGGGAATCGAAAAACTCAGATTTAAATCGGGGTCAGACCATCATAGCAAAGCTGCCAACGAACATTATTTTGCCAGTGGCTACAGCTTTGTGAAGACAGAGACGTTTTATTAGCTGCTGGCCTTGCACATTTAATTATCATGATTCAAATGTAAGTTTGCTAACTACAATTGAAGTGTAAAAAAAAATTCATTTTCCAGTTGGGAATTTCGATTTTCCATGAGTATATTCATTGATTAACGCGACAAGGTGAACAAGGTTGATAAGGAAGTCTCTTTTAATTAATAAGTCAAGACAATTTTAATTCCCATTATCCCCTCCTAATTTTCAGCTAAACGTAAGGACGCGTGAATGGATCCATTAAAGCGAAGTAAAATGACAAAGCCAGTTTCACAAATCTTTCCTTTTAAAAAGATATCAAGCTTGTACTAATTAAACACCAACAAGGACAGTCATCTTTTTATTCAGTTCTCGTCTAGGCCCAGGGTTTCTCAAACTAAGGAATGAGCAGATAGAAACTTTCCAAAAATAATTCTTGTGGAAAAAAAACTGCCATGGAACTATCTCATATCTGTACAGTAAACAGTAGAGGAAAAACTTAGTCAAGTGGTACAAATTAAACTGACGTTTGGCTTTTCACGTCACCAGAGCCTTCGGATCTTCTTGTCAACTCAGCCAGAAGCATTGCAGCGATTTAGCTATGTTTCAGTAGTGATGAAAAATAAATATAAGGCTGTGAATAATGAATAACTTCAATTCCAGAAGCGAACTGCAAAAAGAAACATAATCCTGAACCTAATTCTATTAGACACGTTTGTTTCTATAAATACATTCCATCTTGATTTCAAATACAGCGAATGAAAGAAGTATATTTTTTAATTTCAGCTATAGTAGGGTATGGCCCATACGTCAATGACAATAAACACAAATAAAAATTGATTTCGTTTGCGAGGCATTGATAATAGCCAAGCAACATCCTTTTAAAAATGCATTCGGAGGATTTGCAATCAAATGTCAAGATGATGAACAATTCAATAAAAGAGTTTGAAAACGCATTGTTTTTCTCCAATGCAGTTTGTTTTCATTTTGCTCTGTAGGCTAAATTGCTTTTCAGAGAATTCACACAATGTCCTTATACAGTGAATTGTAGCGCTGAGACTGTCAAAATTAGGTTTGTCGCCTTTTTTTCTGTGCCGTACACTAAAACAGATGGACGAAAACAAGTCAATGTAAATTCACATTTGCGACAGGTTATGAATAGTAAAAATAAATTTTATATCCGTACAGAGAAAAAAAGAATGCAGAGAGCTGTTCATTATTATAAGAAGCCACCGAGGAAAAGATGTATGAGTGTAACCTAAGTTAAGTCTGATACTGAGCCGGGAGTAGTAAATACCTTTGCTAAACAAGTATAAGAGCATTTTTAGAACAATGAACGTTATTACTCGCAGCTACGTACCTTCAGTTGTAAGTTTCTTGTAAAGTGGTCTTCTTTTCTACACCAAACTTGGCCAGGTGGTCATCACGAAACTGAAATTATATTAGTTGGACCGACGTACGCCGCACCGTGACTCATCTGCCCTGAATCGAACTGAGCCCATTAAAATAAGCCATTTGACAAGCACCTGTCATGGCTGTAATTAAGCTGAAGCCAAGTGATTTTCTGTGCTCTGTTTGCTTTATTTTGTTTAGATAAAATGTAAAGTCCCCCATTATGCGGATAACTATTTCCGTTCAAGCTTTTATTTTCTTCCCGTTTCGCCGAAAAGAAGCCGTGCAGAAAATGTGACACGAACTATTGGCCTTTCCTTGCATCAGAAAACATAAAAGTGCTGCTAAATTTGGGCTAGTTACTTCTCTTCCTTGTGGAAGCCGTTGATATCTCCCAAAGAAAGGGTAAGAAAGAAAAAGCAACTTTAGAAAATTATCACGTTCGTATCGCTTAGGCTTCATGATTCACCACATGCACGAGGGTGATAAATGATATTTCGCTCAATATTATTGGAAGTAATGTGGCAATGTGGCATTCAGGGTGTTATTAAATCGCGGTGTTAGACGTTGGATAAGGTTTAAATGAGTCAAGATTCTGCGATCGCTCAAAGGGATCTATACTAACTGACAGTGTTGGATGATGCTGGACCAACATTCGGGATCCCCTTTTAATCTAAACGAGCAATATTACGTCTTCTTTCTCGATAGGGAGCAAGCAACGACGGCAGTGGCGGCACAAGAACGGCAAAAAGCAGTAGGTTTGCATGTGCATCACGCATTTTTATTCTGTACATTCTTTACCTTCGTTACCCGAATAGGACGTAAAAGTACCTTATTTCACGTTTTGTGGAGGACAGGAACACAAGACAACGATAGTGAAGTATTGAGTGCTGGAGTTCCTCAGGACTCAATTCTGGGCTCTGTCCTCTTGCTCCTATTTATCAACGACCTGCCCTTAACCTAGAAGAATAGAAATGGCTTATTTGCTGATGATGCTACTTTCTATGCTAGCGCAGCCACAACTTCAACGGGGTCTTTCTAATATGTCGGCATTATGTCGCTAATGGGAACCAAGCCTAAGAACTTCATCACACATCATTTGTGTCACCTAAAATTCCATAAACATGAACACTCTCAACGGAACGAACTGTGTGAGACTAGCTGAAGAAAGAAAGTTGGTCGCCGATCAAAATATTCTTTGCATAACCTGGACAAAAACTTTTAAAATGTTCCTGCTTTTTGGATGATGTAAAACTTCTTACTTCCCGGGGGGAAAATGTTTTTAGTCACGCCTCAAGACCAGAACTATTACTTGGCGCCCGAGCACCGTGTTCAAGTACAAAGTGCAATGAAAACCATAAATTTAACATGAGGTGGTCTTAATTATTATCATTATCCCCTCAACTCAATGAGTAAATACCTTATATGTCATCTTCACAACTTTGATCTGCCATGCTAAGGCAATGCTTTTTACTGACGCATTTAGTAAATACATTAGCTGTTTTACATAGAACTCGGAGTTGCTCCAAATTGTTTGGTTGCGGCCCTTTTTTCCAATCAACGTTTATTCCACAACAGAAATCTGGGCTTAGCGACTATCACGATCGACGCTGGGAGAAAAATAATGATAGCGAAGCTCGCGAATTTATATGCCACCTCTGTGTCTATTCCGCGGTGATATCGCGGCGACTGTCAACCTCAACCTGAGCTTGTACAATAAGATAAAGCCTAGACTACGAGTAGTCCCCCATTTTTCCTCAGGGATAGCAGAGCGAACGAAACGCGAGCGCGCGTGAAAATCACCCCACGCGAGAAAAGGCGACACGCGGCGGGGACCGCCTCGTTCCTACTCCCTTTTTTTGGAACACGGTTCCGCCGCCAAAGCTTTAATCTCACACCCACACAATACCGCCAGCTACGCAGGCTAAGCTACTACAGACAAAGTCCAAGCTTTTGACCCTTCACGGCCGACTGATTTTGGAGTGTGAAGTTCGTATCCCCCTTCCAAATCAATTTAGCGCATCCAATGGGATTCCTTCCCTCATTGAGCTGTCATTGCTCTTGTCATCGGTAAACTGCCGGGGATATTTATCGAAAGCAAAAGAAAAGCCACATACTTATATTCTTCACGGCTGTTTCGCGTAAAGAACTTAATAGTGTAGGCAACACACGACTTTTACTCATGCAAAAATGCTGTTTGTTCCAATGAATTCTTTTTCTCTGACGAGTAGATTATGCTCTGGAGGAAAACGTTTTGACTGAGCAAGTGTGATTTTTGCCGCTTATTTCAAAGTGAGAGGTCGTGACACGAATATTAATTTTCTGTGGTTATTGTTTATGGCATGATTTGCCCTCTGATGCAAGAGCACTTTCTTTGACCTCTTTTGAAAAGTAAAACTCTTCGATGCGGCTAAATAAGGGTTTTGAGTTGTTTAATTTCTGCGGCGATTGCCTTCTGGATTTGAATAATTTTAAGCGATTTTCTTTTTGGCCGTGAATGTGACGGTTTGCTGCAATGTTTTGTCACGCTGCGCCCAGCTCGTTAGCGTTTTTGGCAGGACGGATAGTGATGTCCAAATCTCGAAGAATGGATTGCAGCTAAACTAAACTACATCAACTATGGAGAACTGCGATGTGACTCAGCCATGACTACTCATGAATTTTAACTGCCGCTTGTTTTTCTGGAGATAATAGGGACCTTAAGCAACTACGACGACGACGACGAAGACAACTTCAAAAAACAATAGGTTTAATGACCAAAACAACAGCTCTGCACGTGCATCACGCTTTTTAGTACATTTCCTTGACGTCCACTGCACGACTACGACGTGAAACCTCCTAATTTGACGTTTTATGGAGGACGTGAACATACGACGACGAATTTTCCTTCCTGTTTTTGACCTTGAATAAAATCCTTAAGAATTCAACTCCAGGAAAAGTCGCTTGCATTTGACAGATTGAGCGGGTCCAAATAGACGCAATTGAGTTTGAAAGAACGCAAATTCATTTTTTCAGAGACGTTTTCACGCCGTTGTCGTCGTGGTTGCTTAAGGTCCCTAATGTGAGTCTTTGGACTGGAGTACGTAGTTCCTCCCTTTGTGATCAGGCAAGACCATGGTTTCGGTTCTCCACGCGAACCTCATCAGTTGCCGGGTTGGCTTTCTTCTTTGTTGCTTTTACAAGATCAACTCTAGTTATTTGTTCTGTCATAATTTTGATTATGTCGAGTGTTGATAGCGGCTGGCGCGTTTGTGACAGGTGTTGACAGATTTCCATTGAAGAGCCAATCAGAGTTTTGCGTTGTGAGAGCAACGCATTAGTTCAAAAGTCAAAAGCTTGGGCTTTGTCTGTAGTCCCTCATTTTTCTCTCTCTCCACCGCGTGTCGCCTTTTCTCGCGTGGAGTGATTTTCACGCGCGCTCGCGTTTCGCTCGCTCTACTATCCCTGAGGAAAAATGGGGGACTACTCGTAGAAGAAGTAAATATAAAGCCCCGCCCGCCACAAAATAAACCCATTACACGACTAAATAAATAATGGGACCGAAAGAAGTAAATATTTGTTTTAAAAATGGGATGTTTAAAATTTACATCATGATAAATACAAGCAGAATATTGAGTGGTGAATGATGAGTTTACAAAGAAAATGAACAATAATATTTGGATTTAGAAAATTTTGGAATTATAATAACACAGTCTATCATCCCTGTCATGAATACTTGTAAATAGAGTTGTGAGGATACAGTAAAAATTAAAGTAATTATGAAAATTGTCTTTAATCCTATTCAGATTAGAGTTTGTTTGCAATCCGCAAAAGAAAACTGATAAAAAATAACGCAATCGCCTTCGTGAAAGGCTGTCACGCTTTACGTTTATTTGGCGTCCTATTTTGAACATGTGTAGTCTGATATTGATAACAACAATAATAACAATAAATAATAAATATATTTTAGATCTTATTAATGATGATAATTTTTTCTATTTAGTCAAAGCACTATTTACAATTCATTTCGATTAAAAAACACTTTGTTTCCGCAATCTGTTTATGACAAACAGTTAAGTACATAGATATCACACAAGAACAGCTAGTAATTATCGAGTGCATTCCTGTCGTATGAACATCAAGAAATTCACAATTCTTTATCTGTTACAAACTTGTGAAGCTTTTCTGTCGTTAAGAACAAAGTGCTAGAGTTTTTATTAAAATAGTTACTAAACTAGTTTAGCCGCACTTCTTCGCAGCCCTTATTTCTTATAATATTGTGATGTCGAGGTAGCCTCTCTTTATAAGCCTGGTGGTTTCTTGAGGTCTCCTCGCCTAACAACCCGCTGTATCCTGTTAAATTTGTTGTTAAAAAAAAGGCTAATAAATGATGATGATGATGATGATGATGATGAACCCGAATATGGTACGCCTTTTTGTGGTGATTTAAAATATTAATTCCCCATCTGGACCTCAGCAAAGTTAATGCTTGAAAGGTAATGAAGATTACAAACAGCAAAGCAAGCGGCAAATTATTGAAGATTGAATTCCATAAGGTCCTGCTCAGAAATATTTCATGAGTTAGTTCATCTACTGCCACGAATTTGGCGGGCATTTAACCCCTTTTCCCTCACAAAAGATTTTTAAACTTCACATGGCCGTAGTGTATATACATGCATGAGGTGCTGGCTTAACCGTGTGCATCTTCAGCCCGGGTGGACGCAAACGACCTCCCGGTAAAAATTCCCCCTCCGGAAAATACATCTTGAATCAAAAAGAGATAAAGCCAACCCCTTTCCCAAAACCAAGAAACGATTCAGTAAGAAACACGTTCTTTAATTGTAAAAATAGACTTAAGTTATTATTTTACGTTGCATTTTTGTTCTTTTACACATTACATTTTCATTGCAAAAAAGCTAAATCTGATCAATAAAATAATCTATCAAGTTATTATTTTCAATATTCAAAGGAACAAAGGCCCCTAAATTCTAGTGTCACGGTAGTTTTGTATGCGCGCGCATAAGTCTGGTAAGCACTGTCTTAGTTCAGTCTCTAATGCGAGTAAGAGAGAAGGGAAATTCGTAATCACAACCTTTCTTTGTCAGACCCCAGGTGAAGTACCTATATGGTCTTCTTGGTTTCACTTTTTACCTAATGAATCCAGATAGCACCAGAAATACAGATAATTTAGTAAAGAAAGACTGAAGCACAGTAAATATAACGAAAATTTAACAAAGCTCAGAGTATCAGTTAAACAGATTTGGCGAGATTTTGCCGAATTGTAAAATTCGATATCACCTGCATCTCTGGGCATAAAAACACCATTACGATAATTCATTCACTGTTCTCAGGGGCTTGAGATCTTCCTCAGGTCCCTTCGCAAAAAGGATTTAAATCACCTGCTGTCTTTTCCATTTGGACTTGAACGACAAAAGCGCCAGTAGTATAAACATCTATCGTCCTCAAGGAACTGTTTATACTAAACAATAAAATAGTTCAATTCCACTGAGGACTGGTAAAGTACGTATCAGGCTCTTGACTGCAGGTTCATTTTCTGAGCTAACGCGGCAAATTCCTTGCTCCCAGAGGCTCCTTTCTGCTTTACGTATTCTAAAGTGCGAACCTGTTGACGTCCAAATACACTATCATCAATGTACAACATTCACTTAACCGGCTTTTCTTAGCGCTTCACTTGAGTGGCTGTATAATGTAGCGTTCGGCCAGACATAAACGTAATTTGAACGAAATCCCAAGGGAAAGTAATTGCCGAAGCAGGATTAACTCAGTCGGTAGAGCGCTTGACTGCAGCAGAGCGGGAGGTCGCAAGTTCTATTCCCGTGGTCTGACCAACACTCAGGGTCTTAACATGACTGAGAAATGAAGGTACTACCTTTGCCCTGCAAATGGCTAGAACTTCGCGTGGCTCGGATGACCAAGTAAAACAACGGTCCCCAATTAGTACTATCGTGCTAAATATTACAGTTTAGTATTTCACTCAGACTGCGAGATTAAAACCACGTTATAAAGTATAATAAACCTAGCGGAATACTTACCGTGTATTTAGTGTTGCCAAAACCGTGTTTCTGAGCTAGATTCCACAAATTCAGCGCCAGGGTTTGCAACTGAGCCTGCAAAAGGTCAGCGTGGCACACCATCCTTGTAATAAACAAAAACAAACCCCGCTTAGCTACGTCATCGGTTCTTATTTTTGACTTAAGCGGTGTTAACGGAAAGACACTGAGCATTTACCTGTTAAAGAATCCAATGGCAATTGCCGCCTGCTTTTTTAACTCCTGATTGAGAAATACAGCAAGAAATAACATGACGTCAAACCATTACAGAGGCGTTCTATTTTCCGGCTTCCTTTGACGCGAAGGGGGATAACGTAAAAAAAGAGATCAGATGACCCCAACCCCCAACCCAGCCTTGGTTCTGATTTCATCTGTTACCTTTGTACCCTCAAAGTGTGTGTTCTTAATCTGAGACTGATTTAAGGACATAAAAACATACGTTAAGACAGAGTAGTTCAAACAATGGATGGACAAATTGCACTTACTTCGTCAGACGTTAGAGATTTCAAATGCTCAAATACTGCCTCCATTAACGTAGAAACTATATGACTGATTTCCGCCAGAAACTTCTTATCACAACCATAAAGTCGGTCGTTTGAATCCACTGCGGGCAAAGAAAAAAAGAAAGAAAGAAAGAAAGAAAATTTGTGTCAAACGACAGAGTTTTATCTTACATTGAGAGTGTTTCAGTCGCATCCAAATAAAAAATTCCTACCTTTTTCGACGTGATAGATGAAATAATCCTGAGGAAATAAAGTATTGACAAAGGTCAGAGTGGCTTTGTAACTGAGGCTGTCTTCTGAAAAAGTAAAGCTAACCTGACTCATAGCGGAAAGAAGGCCAATGGCGTTGAGATAAATGGTCATTTTAGAGCCGCCATGTAACTCCCAGGTGTATTCCTGCACAACATTCAGCAGACCTCGCACCAGATACAAAGCTCCTTGATCAGGTGAATCCTACAATCAACAAAAAATTAAGATCAGCTCTATTAACAGTGGTGGATGGAAGTATTTTGACACCAACCCCTCTTACTTCTTACATGTAAATCACCTTGATCTTGAACTGAAATACTAAAATTGAATCATATTTTGAACTGCGTATAAAGATATAAAGTGGAATAATCTTCGCAGTACAATAAACAACCTACAGCAAAGATCATGTTCACTTTCCTACCTTTATGCGCAGTTCAAAATATGATTCATTTCAATTCATCAGTTCAATTCATGTCATTTCCACCATCGTGTATATTACAAACTCACAATGGCCTGCTCCCTAGTTCGCTTAATAGGCTCAATGGATAGCCGAGTGTTGCGTCCGGTCATCGCAGAAGCGGGTCAGGGTTCGATTGTCGATCAAGCCTGAATTTCAACCGCTTATACAGTAAATAGGGTTGTTCACTCTACTGAGTTCACTTAGTTCATATATCACTGTGATCTTGTATTCCAGTGAGGTGATTAAAATCTCGTTTCACCGCAAGTTTTTAAATGTATATTTAAGTCACCTTCAGTCATCAACGTCCAACATGATGAGCAGACTAACAAAAGTTTAAGAAAACTAAAAAATAAAATTACTAACAACGGAAAAACTGAAGGACTTTTTAACTGAGACGTACTCATACTGCTGCAACTAAAAGAATAAGGCAATAGTGTTGTTTGTTCTAACTATAACACAAGGACTACACCACCTACCGGTACCACCAACAAAGTGGAAAAGAAATTGTTCATGTACTCGACAAGGAATGGTTCCGAGGGCTTCACCTTGTGATCGATTTCTAAATGATAAATAGATCAGTGTCAGTAAGGAGAGTTTACTCTCAATGTTACGGTAACCGCTTAACAACTGCTTTACTGAGCTTCCATCATCATAACCAAATATTTTTAGACGCACTACCGTGACGGCACAAGAGAGGTATCCCGGATTGCCAATAGTAAATATGCGAAATAACCCCCCCCCCCCCCCTCCCCACCCCATGAATAGAGGAGGTAAAGCGAATCTCTTTATGACCTGAATTTGCCGAGGAACAGACATGCGAATCGATGGAAAGTGAATACTATAAGGCGTAACTAATTATTAACTTATTGGCCTAGGCCATATACAGTTTTAGTAAAATTACATTGATGATTATCGAAAATAGAGCGATGTGATTGGCTAGGAGCTTCGCTTTATCCCGCTATAATCACCGCGCGGTGATTATAGCATCGAAGGCTAGCAGTTTTCAAAATGGGAGCCAGATTTTTTGATGTTTCGGGATCGGAAATTGATCAGTAATTTTATTTTCTCGAATAATCATCAATGTAATTATACTAAAACAATTAGTCGCCTCAGGCGACGTGAATATTGGCAAATAGTCACCTCGACTTCGTCTCGGTGACTATTCGCCGATATTCACGTCGCCTTCGGCGACTAATTGTTAAATAAATTTTTGTTCTGTGTAACTTTTATTAGTTATTTGGAATTAGTCAATGTACTATATATTGTATACGACTCCAAATAAAAATATGTCTAAAAAAAATGTCAACATCGTTTGTCCATTTTTAGCACCTTTTTTAACACGCTTTCAGGAAATAAACCGATCGCGTCAACGATGGTGTGGCTAAACGGAAGAAAATATTTGTTTAGTTTCCAAGACTACTACTGGACCCGGTTAATACGGACATCAAGGGTACATACCATAGTGTCCTTAATATTAGGGTAAGTAAGTAAATAAGTAGTTTATTTATACGTAAACACCTCGGAGCTTACAATAAAGCTTGTTCGAACGTGCACGTGATAAAAAAAAAAAACCTAAGTAACAACTAACATAAGATCCAATATCCATTACATAAACTGAATATATTTAACAATTATTCCACGAGTGCGCGTTGGATATGAGATGGTAGATGGCCAACGAGGCGCGTAGGGCCGAGTTGGCTATAAACATCTCATATCCAACAAGCGCGAGTGGAATAATTGTTTTATTAAAAACGCCCACAAAATGTCGAGAATTCTTCCCTACTTTATTTGTAAAAACAACCGATTTTCAGCTGGTTTTCTATTTGAGCAGACGCGTACAGTTACCATATTTGGAGAGCCATTATACCATGATAGCTAAGCCAATCAGAGCTCTAGAATTGCATTATCCAATGATTCAGTTTTTAATAAATTCATGCATAAAAAATAGTGATAATTATAAAATAACTTAGTTAAAAATACAAGTTCAAAGCTAGTATAAAGATTCTAAATTTAACTTTTGTAGAGCCTTTTTGAATACTTTCAGGTTCGGAGTTTCTAATATAATTATAACAGTATCTTACTCCACAGCTTGCTAGCGATAAATGAAAAGGATTTATGCATCCACTCAGTGTCGAAATGAGCCTGTGCTAATTTACCGCCCTTACCGCTCAGATTATAACATACATGTACATCCCTTAAATTCAGAAAATCGGGTGTCCGTATTAAGCGGGCTCTCAGAAAATAAAGTCACAGCAAATGTTTTTTCGATATAAAGTTACAAAAGAGCAACGAATGACTGAAACAAAAAGCCAAGGAAGTAAAACTGGTGTAATGGGAGGCAGAAAACTTTACAAAAGGACCACAGCAGTAGGGTCAGCAGCGGACGAAAGACGGGCTGAGTAATTAAGTAAAATCGAATTAACCCGTAGAAATTCTTTCTTTGAACAGAGTACAATGTTTACAATAAGCACACAATGAGAATTGACAGTGCGCGGATAGCCAGTGTAAAAGCGTGGTTGAAAATAGATGAGAGTCTGGCTCGGAACACAGAAAAGTGTCCGTTGTCCGTATTAACCGGCGTCCGTAACAAGCCGGTTAATTCTAAAGAAAATATATGAACTTTTATTTAGTCGGGGGAAACGAAACTGTCCGTATAAGCGGGTGTCCGTAGACCAGGATTCCACTGTAATGCTGTCATCATCAACCATTTAACTTTCTGTGAATCAAGAGATCTGAAGGAGAGGATAACAACTTAATACTGAGCCTCCTGCAGACTTACCAATCGTACGAGGTACTTCTGGAACAAGACTAATGGCGGCCTTGAAAAAGGCATCCGCTGAAACGAGTAGAAAAAGCATGGTAAATTATAGTTCAATCAGATTCGCAGGGACCTTTAGCTTCGGGGGCGTGTACTAAAATCCGTCCGCCCCTAGAAAACGTCAGAAATGAGCAATTGTTCGTGTGTCATTGAAATAAGGACCTTGCGAAACAACTACGGCGACGGTGTCAAGAGGGTAAAAAAAAATGGTTTAATTGATCAAAAAAACTTTGCAGGTTTCAACACGCTTTCTTTTAATTTGCCGTCTTGTGCACAACTACGACTCTCGAGAACGAGAATAGCAAACCGAAAAATTTTACTGCATCCGTCTGGGCTCAGACGCATTCCTCTTCCAACTTTTAGAAAACTGAACAAGATGGAATAATCGCAAAAAGTTTGAAAGAATCGCGGTCGGTATTTTAGTGAGGTTTCAATTGGTTTGGTCGCGGTTTTGTTTACTGCAGCTCACCTTGACTTAAGGCTTGGTTTGCCATGGCAACCTGCCCGGACAGAAGGTAGAGCTTGGGGCGGACAAAAGCATCATCTATGGAGGGGATAGTGATGAAACAGAACGCCACACAAGCCTGCAGAGGAGAGGTTAATTTTATGTGTAGAAAGATATAATTAAAACCGCAAAATAAACTAAATCCTAGTTCCGTGTCTCTCATAAAGTCATTACAATTTTCGAAGATTTATCAAGCAATAAGAAATGACTTGCGCAAACAGCTAAGGGGAGCCAAGGGTGGCGCAGTGGTGAGAACGCTCGCCTCCTTCCAATGTGGCCCGGGCTCAAATCCCGGTGCTGGCGCCATACACTGTATGTGGGTTGAGTTTGTTGTTGGTTCTCTGCTTTGCTCCGAGAGGTTTTTCTCCGGGTACCCCAGTTTTCCCTTCTCCTTAAAAACCAACACTTCCAAATTCCCATTCGATCTGGAACACACGGACATGTTTCAAAGAGTTCTTAAGAGCTCCTTAATGATCCGTGGGTGAACAAATCAGAACTACAAATTACAAATTACAAATACAAATTTTTTACAGTTTACAATTACAATTATTATACTACTACATGAGAAATTCCTGCAATTTGATTGGCTTAGAGCAGTGGTATTTCAGCTTAATTTGAAATACCTACATGTGAAAACTACAAACGTTTTGTGGGTAGTAGTATAAACAAATAATAGCATGATTTGTACGTGATATTTGGTATAAATACCACCTGTGATATTACAAAATTGTCTCAAATTTCACTGGCCTAACGGCTCGTGAAATTACGTGCTGATAACAATTTCGAAATATCACTTGTTGTATTTATGCCAAATATCACTACAAAATCATGCTATTACCTATACTATTACTAATTGAACACAAACATTTCAACCAAGAAAGGTCAATCATAGCCAGGGTCGGATCCAGGTAATTCAGAAAGGGGGGCAGGACATTTGTCAGCTATAGGGGAAGGGCGAGCCCCTGGCCCCCCTCTGAATCTGCTTATGATAGCCATTGCCGCGCTATAAACCATGTTCACAGAAGGGGAAACAAACTTAAAAACTTCAGACGAGAAGACAATTGTTCAGGAAATTAATGTATGTGCCAAACATTTCAGAGTAAGATTTGAGGATAATTTGGACTGTTTGCCCTACGTTCTGGTCATGCTTCAGAGAAGTTTCTGATGAATACAGCATTCTTACCCTGATAAATGAGGAGGTTTTTCGAGTATGATTTCCTTTTACTACTTGGCGAGTCCTCATGGCCAGCAAGTTCACACTCTGTTCAAAAGAAGAAGGTAAGACAGGACCTTAGTCACCCAGGAACTGCCACGCCCAATAATCAAAGCTAGGTTGTTTGTCTGCTACTACCTGAATGAGCATTACTAGAACACTTTCCAGATTCGAGAACGATGAACGAGCATCAACATACGAATCCAACTGCCTTTCAAAATCACGGCCAAAGTCAATCTGCAACATTAAAACGTGACAACATATTACGGTTTACCCTGCACGCACCCAACAGTAGCCTTGTTTTTTCTTAGTCACGCAGCCAGTCACGCATGTATTTTGACGGAAAGGAGGCAACTGAACAAACAGAAAGTGATAACAGAAGTGGAAACTATACTTCTGCTAGTTACCATTTCAACCCACGATCATTCTCTGTTCTGATACATGGTTGCCTTGTCCCTTTCTCCGTAAGACATCACAGATCACTCATAAGTAAGAACAAGTCATCAACTGAAGGCGCCGGCATTCAACACACCCACCTTACGCAGAAATCCAGTGATAAGATGACCAAGAGCCCTCTTCTCGTCAATAAGAGTTAAAGCGCTGTTGAAATAAAAGAAAAGGACCGAGCTCAAGAAAAGTAGGGTTTACAATCGGGTTTATACTACAAGCAATACAATCAATACCCATATTGGGCCGAGTCCCAGAGATACTAAAGAAAAACCAACCGTAAAACGGCACAACATGTCAGCCTGAATACAACATGGCCTCTCTTTGGAAATAACGGAACAGTGCTTGGAGGCTTAAAATCAAATATAGTACAAACTGATTGAAATTTACTTTTATTCTGAATAGCGTTTTGTTTTCAATTCAGTTGTGAAAACTTGAATGTACAAGGAAATTGAGATAAGGTACTGGGATCAGGTTCAAGCTTGACAGTGACGTCACTGCTATCAGTGCCACGCAGCGACAACAAAGTTCTCATTTACAGATTTTCATTTCCCTGTCCTGAACTGGCAAGCACATGAAAAACGCCAAATTAAATTCTTCCTGGCCATTTTTAAAACTGTAAGAGTGGCCGTGGCCGATTAATAGACACTGCACTGTAAAATAGTGTACCTTAAATACAAGCCACTATGTACATGTCCAAGCTGACATTTTATATAATTATTGCCGTGAACTTTCCTTGTTACTTACTTGACAGAATCATGCATTGTTTTACAGAGAAACAACAAGGCATTCACCACAACTGGGTCCTCAGTGGTCCCCTCTTGATATCTGCAAAACAATCACCTTTACTAACAATATAACTCTAATCCTATACAACGAGAACGCGCTTTATCATATGTTTTTGTAGCTATTGCTAATCGTCACTTTTGTTTGTTTTATTCTCCTTGTTTCCAGTCCCTTTTGTTTCTCGTGGACGAGGAATCTAAAGAGCCTCAAAGGTTTTACATCTACATCTACAACCTACATATCAAAGGCGACACATCACAAGTTTCAAACTGTTATAGGTAAAAAAAACACAACAAACAAGCCAGCGAATAAATTAAGCGGGTTATTAAAGTTAAGCAAAGAAGCAGCATAAAAGTTCCAACAAGTTTAAATTGTAAGTCAAGTTGACACTTAGAACGTGATCTGGAAGAGAGATTCAAGCGTTAATCGCTACTAGGCCATAAACTGTACTTGTACGCATTACAGTGAAGCTCTCAGCCTGAAAAGGGTAACCGCCGCCAGTTACGTCACTAGCTTAGATTTATGGTGTCTGGTCACAACCAACAACCTGATCAAAATGGTAGCTGATATTGCCGGACCCGCTATATTAGCTACTCACTTCACGAATGCCTCCACGATCACTTTACACATGTCCACTTTGATAGATTCTTTTTGGAACATATCCAAGAAAGGCAGAAATTTGTCCTACAATTGAAAAACAGACAAACAAGTCTAGGGCGCATTCAAATAATGTCACTCTTTCCAAGTTGGTGTACACATTGGCTGTTTGCACACTTTGAAGTCTGTCAAAACTTACGGATAAACAGATGGACAAAGTCAGTCGGATTGTTCATCCAAAATTAAAACCTTTCCATTTTCAAATCTCTTCCGTTTGGGTTGTATGCTTTGTTCTGTGCAAATACTTAATTAAAAATTATTATTCAAATGAAATGTTTCTCCATTTCTCTCTTTTTTTAATATCCTGGTTGATTTTTCATAACGGCTAAAGCCGACCAAACTCGAGCATTTACTTCAATAACAAAACATCTTTCTCTATCTGCATCATTTCTTGAGTCATACTCATTCCGTACTATATTCACTAATTATTCATTGTAAGAGTAGACCAACATGGCCGCCTTGACCCGGCGCTGTTAACATTCGTTACAACTCTTACCACAAAGCACGTTCATATAAATTAAGACTTTTTGGAAAAACTACGAGAAAGAAGTCACTCACCATAGAAACTAAAACTGAAAAGTCGTGCATGTGATCCAGCACTTTGGACATGATGGCTTGGAGCTGAAAACAAAATTAATAAAATGCAACGTTTAGTTATGCGAGCCGAAGCAAAGAAGAGATACTCATGTAGAAGATATTTACCTGAGGGTAGTGATGTTCAAATGCTCTTTCTGGTGTCATATGCTTAATAACGTCACCGAGGAGGGTGTTTGTCTCGCGTTTCTTTCAAAAGAAAACAAAGGAAATAAAGTAAACAAAGTTTAAGATTTATTTCGAAATATGTATTCGTTTCAAAAATAGAGAATGGAGTTGCTGAAATGCTGCACATTTCACTCAATCAATAACCTTTATTGACACATGGTATTTACATATGGTATATGGTACATATGGTATTTACGAGCGTTAGACGACCTGTTTAGACGTCAATAGCGTGTTTTAAGCAGGGCTGCAAACGAGGCTAAAGAGCTGGTCAGTTAGCTACTTATAACAACAAGGATGCTTTTTAATATGGCAGCCGTTTCATTGTTTTGGAACACCAATATGGCCGCCGTGACGTCAAGTGAAAACGCCCAAGGCAGTAGCTTGGTTACCTACCGTGAAGTGCTTACAGACGTATTCAATCCATGCCTCTGCGCAGCTGATGTAGTTCTAGGGAGGATTGAAGGAATGATCAAAAACTCTTATGCGTCTAATGGTCGTTTTTATAAAATAGGACCAGGAAATGATACAAAATTATTCGAGTTGAAACTGTTGTTATGACTTGATAAAACATAAGTTTTTCATGATAACAAGCCTTGCTGGTTGAAGGCTGTCAAACTCACCGCCGGATCTTTCATTTTCATTACCACTTTCCAGACCTGACAAAAAATAAGCGTGCTTGATTAATTTATATTGTACACAGATTATGACAAAACGCATTGTCAAAGTGGTCTTAGTTGAATCAGAAAAAAAAGAGTTTGTAGGTTATTTCACGGCTGGTAAAGACCGAGTGCTAAACGGAGTAGCGGCCTGACATGACACCCAAAGTATCTCCTCAACTTTTATTGCTCTCGAAAGAACTCACGCCTATTCGTTCAATTTTTGCCCGCATCGCATGTCACAAGCCATCAAAAATAACATGTTTCCTTTTAACATGCATATTTTTAAACTGAATATTAAAACAACAAACACGCAGAAAAAATCTCGGCAAGCTTAGATGGCTCATGGGAAAACGAGAAAGTTTTCAACGTTTTTCTAACAGTGGAAGTTGAATATCAATCACATGTAAATTACCTCGCTCAAAATTTGTAACCTCTGTGATTCAGGAGGATCGCAAAGACTTAAATTCAGTCCAAGAGATCTGTAAAGGTGGTGCTAAGGATAAACAAAATAGCAATTATAACAGCTAATAAACCAAGTCTAAGTTTTTGTGTTAGTAAGGTTGTGTGTTTTTACTGATTCAGTAATGCGGGCTTGTGTGCACAAATGTTACCGTGTCACTGCCTTCTTATAATTGTTTGTGGAAGGCAGAACATGTTATACAATGCCGTTATATTTTTATCTACTCTTGGAAAAGGAAACGAAGACACCGCAATTTTACCAAGCAAAAATGTCATAGTTACCTTTGGAAAACCTGCTTCCTCGCAATTCCTGATGAGTTCAGTGAACTGCAAAGCCCTGTATTGAAAAATAATTCACAAGTCACGGGGATAACTTGGTTTTTTTAGTGCTGCAAATGCGCAGTATCGTGTGTGTTGAAACGCAAAATATAAAAGTACTCTGGATACAACAACACTACGTTAATAATAGGTGGTTGACAGTAAAATTGTCTTGCTTGATCCCATTTACCACTTTGGCGTTGACAAACTACCTTTTTTAGATATCTTTTTTTATTTTTCCAACCCTTCCTTGACATTCAAGCAAACGAGTTGAATAACTGCATTGTGAGGGGATCTGGCGAAGAAAGTCTTTCGCTCGCTCTCTCCAGTCTCTCCGAGCATTTAGGTGACCCACAACAAGAAGTCCACAGCGCCGGGTCTATGGAATAAACTGTATACTTACCTTTCTGCAATGTATTCTGGTTTGAATGCTGTGATAATCGAGTTTAACAGCAAAGCACTGAGAGAAAAGGAAAAATACAAACTTGAGAAACCTGGAACATATCAAGCAAACGGCAGTTGAACCGCACGAGCATATGGTTCACTGACCTGTTACATTCTTGCTTGCAGCAATTCAAAATATCGGTAAGTGTGGACTGGTTAAATAAGCAAACAAGCACACTTTAGTTCAAAGTCTCCGGCCCTTTTAAACATTACTATTTGTTGAATTTTCTTAAGAAAAATCAGAGGTGTCTATGAGTGATGATGGTTTATGCGATAGTATTAAAGTCGTCTAGAAATTGTGCAAGGGGGATCAAAAAAAGTAGTTTGTAATGTTACTTACTTCAGGGCTCTTTTGTGCAATACACTGTAAGATCCAGTCTAAAGCAGGTGGATACAGCTGAAGGTACTGAGGCATCTCTGAAATTACACAAGGAAAACAATGTTTTCCTTACCGGCCAACATATGAACATACCAAACAAAATCAAGATCGGTCCGACCGGATAGCGGGATCAACCCTTGTTTAAAGGCGGGTTGATCCAAGTCCAGTCCGATCCAGATTTTGTCAACGTCCCCTTTCAAAGGATCCCTCCCTTCTCGTCGTTCCTACAGTGAGAGCTAAGAGGCGACGAGGAAGACCGTAACGAAATATTGACAAACGTTTCTGAGGCTCATCATTATCATTCCAACTTGCTCAATTTGTAAAGTGTAAGCAGATATTTTACTCTGAATACCAAAGAAGGACTGTATCGAAGATAAGGAAAATAAATCAAACATTGCCCTCGTATTGTCAGCCAAACGACCGATGCTTTGTCGACGTTTTCTTTGATGCTGCCGTCGCCTATCGTCTTTTAGTAAACAAGCGATGCCATAATTGGTAACGAAGCCTTAAGTCAGGGTAGATGCCCTGGACTATGTTGCAGACCGAACGTAAAGCCCAGGTTGAATTTACTTCAAAACTTCGGAAAGGGCTAACAGTAAAAAAAAATGTCTTTTATAGTCTTTTATAAATGGCATTGCTTGCCGTTGTGGTTTCTCAATAATTTTTTTTACCATTCCCTCCATCGTTTGTACTCACCAAGTCGTTGTTCAGCAAGGATATTCTGTACTGTATCGCTCTGAAGCTAAAATAGTAACATAAAGGAAAGGATAGGATAACATTTTCGACAACGTATAATTTGTTTCCGAGGAAAACCACACCCAACAAGTAATTTTCTCGCACGCTCCTTCGTTCAGGATTTTGCACCGACTATACACTTGCTTTAAGATCTCAAGGGCTCTTTTGTTTGCTGTACTGCGCATGACCAGTTTATTTTGTAGCCTGCGTGGTAAGCCGCGTTTCCACTCGAGTTATTGAGCGAAAGTTGGAGTGAGATTAAAAAAAATGGAGGTAGAGGGAGAGGGAGGGGGAGGAGCGAAGAGAAAACGCTTGCCCGCAAACCTTTCTCTCCCCTCCCCTTTCATTTACTTTTTTTGCTCTCGTTTCAGCTTTCGCACAGTAACTCGAGAGGAAAAGCTTGTTACGCGCCGGGCAGGCTACTAACTTCAGCGTGTTGGCTTTGAGTAATTTAGTACCTGTTTGTAACTGACGATGAAGCTGAAAAGGTTCTCAATCAGGTGATCACGAACATCAGGTGCGACGAGTATACCAACCTGACAAATTGAAAGATCATTTACGCAGTTCCGTTAAGGAGCTCAATATTACTTATATCAAACTACTTAGCATTTGATTCAATTTTTCTTTATTATATCTAAAACGATCGCAATTAAAATAAATTGGATCGTTATCGGAGTAGTTTGTAAAGTATCCTTCTAACTTGAATTTTTGGTATAAATACCTAAATGTTAAATAAACTTGTAAGATACTGCACTCACTCTGCAGATATAGGTCCTTGCATATACAGCCACAAGAGGATCACCAATGCCGCGAATCGTCTTTGTGAGACGAACAAGACCCTGTGAGAACTCCCTGAAATTACAAGAACATGACTCATAGTACACTTTGCAATCCAGCTAAGCCGTTTAATAGTATAGAGCAATAATGACTTTACTTTCGATTACTTGGTACATGTAAAACAATTTTAAGGGCCCAACTTACCCAGATGTTAAGAAGTTGTAGCATTTCAGGATAGCCATCTCCACATAGCTTCAATAAGTCAAGGTAAGACCGAATAACCAGTAAACAGAAATCATGTTCTAACAAAAAAAATGCATGTTTGTTACAAAAAGTGGTGGAACGGGTTTTAAAAAATGCGCGAAATTGCTACTGGAAGACTTTTTCCTGGGGTGTTAAACATTCCCTGACATTCCGGCCCTGTATTCAGTCCCAGGCGCTGTGCTTCTTCCTGCTTGGAAACAAAACAAATGCGATTCATACTTCGTTAATCAAATATTCTTAAAAAAACTGGCAGTATCAGAGTTAAGGTAAAACGGCTTTATCTACAAGTACTAATTTGTAGTGAAAGGTACTCAAAAGTACTGCTTGAACAGGATACAATCGAGGGATAAGCTCCCGCACTGAGGCAATCTTGTAAAACCAGTTTCGACAGGTTTCCTTAGCAGAGTCGGGTACCTGGTCAGGGGTAAAATTTTCTGACAAACAAAAAATAATGGTGCAATGCCGTTAAACATTAAAAAATAAACTGGATAGTCAAAACAAAGTTATGGGTAAAGATAAAGACAACACATGTATCTTAAGACAAAACATTAGAATAAGGTGACCTGCAATGGAACGTTAGTCACTTCAGCATTCACAGGAGACATGGAGCCAGAACAGAAACTCGGTTGAAGAGCCATTCACCAAAAGAAGCATAAACATTGCTCACAGACATAATAAAGACTGGTTTTTCTTTTTATACAGACTACTAATTTTTTTCTACCTGGAAGCATGGTTGGCATATTACTTCCCGGCATAAAAGTGCTGGATTTGCGGAATATTCTTTCATACACAAGCTTCCCTGCAACCATTAAAAAAAGTAACTCGATTTTAAGATGATACAATTTACAATGCAAAGAGCAGTTAACATGAAATATATTGAAGAAGCCCACACATTCAAATTAAGAAGTTGCTGGGGAAAAGTCCTGGTTACATACCAGTTAAAATCTACTACAAGGTTGTACATTCAATGTATATTCTAAGTGCATTGTCATTACAGGTGTACCTACGACTTGTCAAAGAACAGACACACCAGCGCCTTATTTCAAAGAGAAAATGTTTTTATTTTGTCAAATGTGGTGAACAGGTTTGATCATAACAATTGGAATATAAAAGTACAAAAGATCACCAGCGTGAACCGTGAATAAAAATAAATATGAAAGCGGATGTGATCCTCACAGTTCAAAAAAATGTTTTCCAGTTTTGAACATGTTTGCACAATAACTCAATTTGCTATGTGGACTGTCTCTTTTGTCACCGATCAAAAAACATTGGTGACTACATTGGAAATTTGCTTGGTGCAAGTTTATATTTCACACTGACCATCAGTCCGGCTCTTGAACTAAGGGAAGTCCTACTGATTACAAACTTACCAAATGTATCCAAGATGTCTGTAACAAGAACAAATTTGCTGGGATAAAACTGAATTACAGACACATCAGCAAGAAGCTTAGCACACTGTCGGCAAATAAAATACAACAATAGAAAATAGAAAACCAGTAAGTACGGTACGCATAGTCAAGTAAGGCAAAAAATATTGAAAGAAATAATTCCAACAAAACTTAACAACTAAGGATAAATATTTTAACTGGCAGAAAGCATACACCCTGCATGTACTACTTGCCAAGGAATGCATGCAGTGACTGAGGAGCTGAACTCACCACAACCAGTCATCAAAGCAACAGGTGAAACCCATGACCTCCAGACGGTAAGTCTGGCATGTTACAAAAACTCAGCCTGGTTGTCTCAACAATTGTGTATTTGGTTTCCATGCTTATCGTTAATGCTACCAAAATGACCTTACAATGCTGCAAACTAGTAGACTAAAAAATATTAATTAAGAAAATTAAATTAAAACTACAGTCTCAGCTGGAGAGCTTTTCAGTTAGTTTTGAGGCTTGCGGGTTTGAATATTTTTGGCTTGAGACTAATTAGGAAAGTTTGTTCCTAAATCAAAGCTATCACCATACCATCAGCAAATGTCCTCATAAGGATAACAGAAGGTGTCCATGTTTGTGGCTGCTCACTTGCATCAAAATACAGATAACTGGATTCGGAGCTGGACTAACCACAGCTTAACTAACCTGAATAGCAATCTTTAAAGCTTTCACTCTCTGGTCTGATTCCCAAGCTGAAATTAAAGCCTGTGCACAGTCAACAAAACATTTCATATTAGTTCAGGGTAGATATTTGTGGAAGGCTCGTTAAGAACCTGGGTGAAGCATGGTTTAGGCCAGTGAAAAAGTCACAAGAAAAATTAAGAGTACAATATACATAGTATTATTTGATACTTTTCTGTTTCCAACATCTACTAAGCTGCTGATAACATTTTTGGGCCATGTAAAAGAGTCAGACTAAACTTGACTGGTTTGTTTATGAAAATTTGTAGTTTATGCAGGAGAAGAAACCATCACTAAATGAGTGATCAGAATTGATTTATGCATAACTGTTCTACCAGCACTTTTTAAATTTTCACAATATCAAGCACAAAGGAATGCTATCTAATGGTATTCAATTATTCAGGGGGGTAGCTGGGATTTTTTCCAGGGGTATGCACAATTTTCTACATCCTCCTTCCACCCCTAATCCACCCCACCAAGACTTTTTCAGACAAACATGCATGCACCATGTGTACAGGTGGCTTTATATGCTCCTGTTATTTAACCTCAACTTTTTTAGTTACACATTTTTCCATGCAATTATGATATTGAGTATATCAAAACATCAAACAAGTCATTACTCTTAATTTTTCTCAGTAGATGTCTTACAATGAAATGGACCATGCAAATTCATAGCTGGTCTAGAAATTTGACAGGAAAAATTGAGACCAGGAAGACAACACCAAAAGATGGGACATGTAATGTATAATATAACAAAGGGTGTTGAAGATCAACCCTCAAGTAGAACAGTGATTACTGACTCAGTTTGCATTAGAGTAGTCCATAACATTACCTGATTCAGCTCTTCAATTCTCTTGACATAATCCTGTTGACTAAGATTCAGCATTTCCTTGACAGAACCCTCAGAATGAAAAAATGAAAATAAAAGAACAATCATTGTGGTCCCTGCAACTGTAGTCAATTTAACATGTTATATTAGATTTGAAAAAAAAAAACAATTAAGATGATTAAAAACATTTTAACAGAATGTGAAGGCTCAAATTCTTGTTTATGATGAGCTTTAAATCTTGGATTGCTTACTTCTTCAAAATCATCCAACTGTTCCAGCCTGTGTTTAACTTTATCTGTGACTGTTGTTTGCTGCTTGATAACAACTGAGAAACAAAGTTGTTAAAATAAAAAAAGTATTAATACCAGAAAAATCATCTTTCATATAAATTTCTCTCTAATAAATCATTAGTAGTGACATCAGTAATTAGTAAATGAAAGTTAATTACTTTAAGCAGCGATTTACATAATTTTACCAACAACATCTCCTCCAAGGAAATCCCCTTTTTGGATCAACAAAAATCATAAATCATATCACAATAATCAATGAAATTAAAACCGCACAAAGAGGATGGATGTCTCAAGAAATGCAAAATTACAGACATTAAATTTGGCACATAATAGTGGCAAAACTGCTGCCCAGCAGTCAGCTCAGTGGTGATCAAGAGTGCTGGTCTGCTGATTAGGAGGTCAAAGTCCAGCCAGACCACCAACCAAGGTCTTAAAAAACTGTTAAAATCATACTAGCTATGATCATTAAAACAAACTCTCAGTTCGGATGATTCCAACATGGGGAAGTGACATTAGCCATTAGCCTTCTTTTGTCTCTCCTCCACCCTTAACACATCAGTCAGAAAGGGATTGGCATTGTTCAGAAAGAGTAGGAGCCTAGGCATCTGTGTCATGGTCTATCTGACTTCAGACAGTACAATGATTGGTCTGCAGGGTGGGTGATGTGAGATCAAAAATGGACTGAAGTGGCT
Organism: Porites divaricata; assembly: GCA_038088405.1. NCBI lineage: Eukaryota > Metazoa > Cnidaria > Anthozoa > Scleractinia > Poritidae > Porites > Porites divaricata. Next base: position 586,038 of record JBBMOI010000019.1, on the reverse strand, counting down.
GCATAGTGCACCATTATAAGCTGACATCCAATCTCACCTCTCTGATCTGACTATTCAGCCAATGGTTGCAAGAGAGAGAAAACTGGCACTTGTCTTTTTTTGGTTCATTTACTTCAGTTAAAGTAATTTTACTTACATTTATCTTTATCACTGGATGACAAGAAACTCTAAAGAAAAGGAAAATAAAATAACAACATTTTCATTTCATCCTGGCTTTGTGTAATGTACTTTAAATATGACAAGTATTAGACCAGTTATAACCCCTAAGATTGAACAATTTCAAAAGGGGTTTTTGGTAATATTATTAAGGAAGATGAATAATATTATTTTTACCTGAAACAATAGATGTCTTAAGAAATGCTAAATATTGACCAATAACATTATTTAGATTTTGCTGTTTTAGCTGCTGATGTTTTTTGCCTTTCAAATTAAAGGAAATTTGAACTTCCTTTGTATCTCCACCATCAGAGACAATTTTAAAACAACTTGAAAGTAACATAACTTACTGTAGTAATAGAAAGCTTCTCTGATGTTGTGTATTTTGCTAGAATGCCTGATCTTTTGCTGGACCATGGCTCAAAGAAGTTGTCCTCGCTTTCGTTTGTGTTGGATCCTCCCTTGGGTAAAGATGACTGCAAAAAGATAAGGATGATGATGTATATAATTTTATGCCTGACTATTATTTGACATTATTATTTAACCCATTTGCTCCTGGGAATTTTACAGTGTTCGTAAAAAGAATCTAATGTCAAATACATAATTTCTGTAAGGCGGCTGTTCTGAAAAAAAAAATTATGAATTTTAAACTAAAGCTTCACTCCTAAGGATTCTATAGGAAAATCCATTACCTGACAAGGGAATTCCACGTTAAATTGCACGCGAAAACCGATATCGCACAAATCGCGAAGTAATGAGTGCGATATCGGTTTTCAAGTACAATTTAACGTGGAATTCACGAGTCAGGTAATGGATTTTCCTTGAATCGCATAATTGAATAAAAATCAGAAAAAAACAGCAATAATATTGTTTGTTTTTATCCTGAGCAAGCACTCCAGAAAGCCATTTCAAAGTCAACTGTCAGAACTGTCATTGCGTTAGCGAATAGGAAGCAAGGTCAGTCGTACACGTCTGAACCTTCGACAACTTTCTTTGTACCTTGTGTAGTGCTTGTTTTTCATTTGTTTTCAAACTTTCTTACAAGTAAACAAGCTTCACACTAATCATAAGGATAAATAGAGGTATTTCACTGAATGTACGAGCCGTTTATTTATAACAACTTTTTTCAAATTGGTCATTTGCTCGCGAAGGAAAATAATTTACACCTTTTACCTCTTCGGTGGCAAAACTGACAGAAATGAAGTGTCCATGGGAAAGCACTGAAAGTTTAACGTCGCGATTGATATAAGGTAAGTATCTTGAAATGTTTTAGAAATGCTGTTCAAGTTCAGCCCTGTTTGTACTTTTCTAAGTACCACGGTTCAGGACGATTGCAAGCGGTGTACTCTTTTTCGTGTTTTCAGAGGCCATGTCGTCTTTAAAGGTATTTATTTCTTCTTCTGTATATGTGACAATCGACCCTGGCACTTCCTCCGTTGTCGCTTCTACTTTTTTTTGTGGTTGAACTTAGTCTTGCCATTTTCTGGGCCGTGTTCACAGGATTTTCTTGTTTTCTTGTTGTCGCGAGGGAAAGAGGTTTTTTTATGCCTCTCCAAGAATTTGTAGTTCAGTTCAAAACAAGGAAGAACCCCCGGGTCACTTTAAAAAAAACGCTTTTGTTTGTTTTTAACCCTTCAAAAGGTGACAATGGTTCTGAAAACATTGTAAAATGACATCGTAGAAACCTTTTTTGCAGTTGTTGTGTTAGAACTTGACGATAGTTGTTACGTAGATGCAAAACAATATCGCTTAGCCTTGTTTTCAACTCGCAATTCCACACTAAATACCTCGCTTCGTTAGCCAATCAGAATCCGAGATTTTACTCAGTTATGTGATTCTAAGTGAAATTTGAATGCATTACCTGTGCTAGAACCTGAATTTTTTACATTTTCTATACATTTTGTTATAAAACTTAACGATAAAAAGTCACGACGTTTCGACCTCTCCAAGGCCATTTTCAAGTGCGAGAAAAATATGAAATTAGCATAAATATATTAAAATGGTAAAAACGGTAAAAACAGGAAAAATTGTCAGGAACGCTAAAATGCGATAAAATATGTAAATAAGTAAAAATAAGTAACAAAACATTCTACGGAAACAATTAAAAAGTAAATAAAAACCGACCTAAACAAATAATTTTGCGCGGATGGAATCGCATTGTTTGTTTAGAGTTGGTTTCAGTTCTTTGATAAAAAACATTTCAAAAATAAGACAATCAAACTTGCTCTGGCACTTTTTTAAAATTTTAAAAAACTGCGCAATGTCAACTGGGGCTATATCGTGTTCCTCCTTGAGGTGATTTCCAATGGCCGATCCTTTGTGTTCTTCAATCCGTTGGTGAAGATGTCGGCACGTATAGCCGACATACCCTGCATCACACAGGTTACACTGAAAATTATACACAACGCATTGTTGATTCACAAGGGGTGGCTTTTTTTCCCTCACTTTGACTTCATCCTTGATTTTCCGACTCGTGTACACGGGGCTGATGTCTACATTTATCTTACGGCTGAGGTCTCCTAGTTGTCTGCGCACTGAGTTTGCAGACTTCTGATCTTTAAAAGGCAGCACGATTCTGATTGGGTCTTGTTTCTTAAGCTCTTGTTGTTGGGTAATTGCATCTTCGGACACTTTTGACTCAATAAATCGATGGATGGTAGACTGCACAAGTTCTTCTGGGTAGCACAGACGGGAAAAGGTCACTTTGAGGCGTTCACACTCTTGGTGAAATAGTTTCCATGAAGAAGACAGCTTAAAAGCACGATTAAGCATGGTGCTCAGCAGTGACCGTTTATATCTTTCATCCACATGGCTATGATAATGCAACAATAGCCCAGTGTCCGTAGGCTTTCGGTACACCTTTGTGTTCAAATGGCATCCATTTCTGATGATATCCATTCCCAGAAAGCGGAGTCTGCCATTTTCTTCAAGCTCCATTGTGAAGTTGATAGAAGGATGACTGTTGTTTAATGTCATTAAGAACTCAGAGGCTGTTTCTTCATTGGGCATTGTGCTAAGCGTATCATCGACATAGCGTTTGTAGAAGGCAGGTATCTTGTTTCTGGTCTCTAGTTGTTTCTCGATGCTGCACATGAAGGCGTTGGCCACGAGAGGTCCCAGTGGTGAACCCATAGCAACACCATCTGTCTGTTCGAATAGGTCTCCTTCGAACTGAAAGAGCTGATTTTTCGTGGCAACTCTTAACAACTCGATCAGGTTCGTCTTCGTGATGTTGAGATTGTGCTCTTTGTTGAACCAGTCATTTTCGAAGGCTCTTTCCGCGATGTTTTCAATGGTTTCATCTACAGGAACGTTGGTGAAGAGTGAAGATACATCGTACGACACTAAGATGTCATGGTCATTGATTTCCGTCCCATGGAGTTCTTCGGCGAATTGGAAAATGTCACTGACGGTGCGGTCGTTGATGGACAGGGGTTTCAGCTTTTCGTCCAGCCACTTTGCAAGCTTGTAATTGTAAGTTCCCGTAGCGGATAGTATTGGACGCATGGCTAGCTTCTTCTTGTGGGTTTTAGGTAAACCATAAAGATGGGCAAGTCTCGAGCCCTTTTGGATTACTGAATCGGCAACAGTTTTGGGCAAGATCCTTTGCACAACCGAGGATAACTCTTTCTCTTTCTGAAGCAACGGATGGTAGTGCTTCGGAGGCCTTCCTCGTGTTCTTGGTCTCTCAAGTCCTATGGGCGTGAACTTTGTCTCGTCATTAATGGATGACTCCTTCAACAGACGCACATAGTCAGTTTTGTCCATCACAACTACTCCTGAGCCCTTATCGGGCTTGGTAACGATGATGTCATCTCTCTTCTTAAGCTGACCTATTGCCCGCAGCATTGCTTTAGGTGGTGTCGGATCTTTGCGTTCGCTGTAATTAAGGGCAATAGATCGTAACGTTCCCGCTGCTAATTCTTTATCACTGCTGCTGAGCTTTGGTTCTAGTTTCCAATATGCCTTTTCAAAGGTTGCTAAGATTTCTCTTGGTGATGTCCGTTGTGGAAGAGAGAAGTTAAGCCCTCGACACAAAACCAGCTTTTGGAAGAACGAGAGCCTGTACGAGGATATGTTCGTGATGTGCTCATCGATGTTCGTATCGGCAGCCAGAAGTCTTGAGATCTTTTTCGTATGAACACTCATCAGTTGCTGGTATTGCTCGTTGCGAAGGGTGACCATCGTTTTCAGAATGCAAATAAAACGAAGCGGCGAGCATTTTTCCTCGATTTCCTGGTAAGCATCACTGATTTCCTTCCTCAACTCCACAACTTATTTGGTTTTCTGGCGAAGCTCTTCGGCAATAACATTTCGCTCAAAAGCAGTGGAAGATCTATTCCATTTTTCCGATTTGGTCTTTTCGACTCTTGCAAATGTAGGTGTCAGATCGAAGTTTTGACAAAGCTTTAGGAATTCAACTGCTGTCTCACAGTTTACTTGTTTTTTGCTACACTGTTCAAGTCTCCTGAACAAGTGAAGCTGATTATCGCGTTTCAAAATCTTGATGAGTAATTTCGTAGATATCGATTTTGTTATAAAACTTAACGATAAAAAGTCACGACGTTTCGACCTCTCCGAGGCCATTTTCAAGTGCGAGAAAAATATGAAATTAGCATAAATATATTAAGAAGCTTAAGAAGAGAGATGACATCATCGTTACCAAGCCCGATAAGGGCTCAGGAGTAGTTGTGATGGACAAAACTGACTATGTGCGTCTGTTGAAGGAGTCATCCATTAATGACGAGACAAAGTTCACGCCCATAGGACTTGAGAGACCAAGAACACGAGGAAGGCCTCCGAAGCACTACCATCCGTTGCTTCAGAAAGAGAAAGAGTTATCCTCGGTTGTGCAAAGGATCTTGCCCAAAACTGTTGCCGATTCAGTAATCCAAAAGGGCTCGAGACTTGCCCATCTTTATGGTTTACCTAAAACCCACAAGAAGAAGCTAGCCATGCGTCCAATACTATCCGCTACGGGAACTTACAATTACAAGCTTGCAAAGTGGCTGGACGAAAAGCTGAAACCCCTGTCCGTCAACGACCACACCGTCAGTGACATTTTCCAATTCGCCGAAGAACTCCATGGGATGGAAATCAATGACCATGACATCTTAGTGTCGTACGATGTATCTTCACTCTTCACCAACGTTCCTGTAGGTGAAACCATTGAAAACATCGCGGAAAGAGCCTTCGAAAATGACTGGTTCAACAAAGAGCACAATCTCAACATCACGAAGACGAACCTGATCGAGTTGTTAAGAGTTGCCACGAAAAATCAGCTCTTTCAGTTCGAAGGAGACCTATTCGAACAGACAGATGGTGTTGCTATGGGTTCACCACTGGGACCTCTCATGGCCAACGCCTTCATGTGCAGCATCGAGAAACAACTAGAGACCAGAAACAAGATACCTGCCTTCTACAAACGCTATGTCGATGATACGCTTAGCACAATGCCCAATGAAGAAACAGCCTCTGAGTTCTCAATGACATTAAACAACAGTCATCCTTCTATCAACTTCACAATGGAGCTTGAAGAAAATGGCAGACTCCCCTTTCTGGGAATGGATATCATCAGAAATGGATGCCATTTGAACACAAAGGTGTACCGAAAGCCTACGGACACTGGGCTATTGTTGCATTATCATAGCCATGTGGATGAAAGATATAAACGGTCACTGCTGAGCACCATGCTTAATCGTGCTTTTAAGCTGTCTTCTTCATGGAAACTATTTCACCAAGAGTGTGAACGCCTCAAAGTGACCTTTTCCCGTCTGTGCTACCCAGAAGAACTTGTGCAGTCTACCATCCGTCGATTTATTGAGTCAAAAGTGTCCGAAGATGCAATTACCCAACAACAAGAGCTTAAGAAACAAGACCCAATCAGAATCGTGCTGCCTTTTAAAGATCAGAAGTCTGCAAACTCAGTGCGCAGACAACTAGGAGACCTCAGCCGTAAGATAAATGTAGACATCAGCCCCGTGTACACGAGTCGGAAAATCAAGGATGAAGTCAAAGTGAGGGAAAACAAGCCACCCCTTGTGAATCAACAATGCGTTGTGTATAATTTTCAGTGTAACCTGTGTGATGCAGGGTATGTCGGCTATACGTGCCGACATCTTCACCAACGGATTGAAGAACACAAAGGATCGGCCATTGGAAATCACCTCAAGGAGGAACACGATATAGCCCCAGTTGACATTGCGCAGTTTTTTAAAATTTTAAAAAAGTGCCAGAGCAAGTTTGATTGTCTTATTTTTGAAATGTTTTTTATCAAAGAACTGAAACCAACTCTAAACAAACAATACGATTCCATCCGCGCAAAATTATTTGTTTAGGTCGGTTTTTATTGACTTTTTAATTGTTTCCGTAGAATGTTTTGTTACTTATTTTTACTTATTTACATATTTTATCGCATTTTAGCGTTCCTGACAATTTTTCCTGTTTTTACCGTTTTTACCATTTTAATATATTTATGCTAATTTCATATTTTTCTCGCACTTGAAAATGGCCTTGGAGAGGTCGAAACGTCGTGACTTTTTATCGTTAAGTTTTATAACAAAATCGATATCTACGAAATTACTCATCAAGATTTCTATACATTTGTCTGTAAAAATTTTTCTTCCTGGCAACTAAAATTTCCTGGGAAAAGTTGCAGACAAAATAATACAAGATGGAAAATCTAAAGCAAGCGACTAGAGAAATCTAACCACAGGTATGGTGCCCAAAATTTGTGTAGCTTTAGATTACAATTAATTTTCTCTCAGAACCACTATTTTACGGAAATTATTCGACATCAGATTCTCATAAATGATACAACACTGTCATTTCTTATGTGGTTGCCAACCTGACAAGATGGCTTCCAAAACCATAATAATAATCATAATACTCTACATTTACAGGTGTACATGGATGTACATGTACCTTTTCTTTTGTGGTCACTGAAGCAGAAGTAGCCACTGCAGCCACCTTATTTGAAGAAGCCTCCTGAGCTGCAAACATGGAAAGTGGGTCAAGGCCATCAAAAGTATCAGCTTTAGCTTGAATCAAACTCAGTGGATCTGCAGCAAATGATGCTTTGGATGTGCTGGGAGATGCAGCATTCAGCTTCTTAAGCGGGCTTTCAATACTCTGCCAAAAAAATGACACATTTGAATTATATTAACCCTTTTGTCACATATATACAATCATTGCACAAATCTTTTTTTGTTGTATTTATTCTTAAGACTTAAAAAAAGAAATTACATGAAAATAAATCAAAATACGATCAGTCCACCCTGTCAAACATGGCTTCGGCCAGAGGGAAAAGCCAAACTGTACAATCAAATATAATCCGGCTATTATGAATGAAGGATGCAAAATTATACTGTGATCCCGAGAAATGGAAGTTGTATAAAGAGAAGAGAAACACCGTTAAGAAACTACTTAGGACAGTTGAAGCTGCTTTATAAAATACTGGCAAACATCATGAAGCATCCAACCCTGGTGAATTTTGGAGACTGACAAATCAAGTCTTGAGAACACACAAGGCCAAGGTCATCGATACTCACAATGACTGCTCCAGTTTTGAGAGGATGATCAGTAACCGCCTCAGCAGCAAGCTGGCTCTGCTCCTTTCCATAGTCTCTAATACGAGCAACCCTGTGATAGTGGTAGAAATAGGCATTTAATATCCATAACCCCCTCCCCCCTCGGATGAGGGCCTATCTCTTCTTCTTACTCCAAAAGATTAAATAAAATTGCATTCACCCCTGAAGACTTCCATAAAATATGGGTTTAACCCTGAAGAATATGGGTCCTACACCTTATGAATATAGCTGTTCCCCTAGAGAATTTTGTGAAAATTAAAGCTCCACCCCTAAAGAAATCCTCAATTTTTATAACTTATGCCTGAAGAATGACAGACAGACAGACAGACAGACACATTTTTATTTGGAGTCAATAAATAGTATATCAACTATTTCCAAATAACTAATAAAAGTTACACACAACAAAAATTCTTAACTGTATATGGCTAATAAGTTATTAATTAATTACGCCCTAGAGTATTTACTTATTACTGTCTTCCCGCATCCTTTTTTCAAAGCATTCAAATACATGTTTTGCCATTAGTTTTCGTATTTTAGCATTTCCGTTAGTGGGGTTTATTAGAAACATGAATATTTTGTTGGGTGACATTCTGCTTATATTTATTCTATATTCTTTTTCCAAATAATCTAGTAATGAACATCTTTTCTCCTGGTAAGCAGGGCATATATTTAAAAAATGGTATTCGTCTGTAACGTCCTCCATTTCTATCTTACAAATTGGGCAAATTCTTTCTTCAGGCTTCTTAAACGGTCTCGAATAGCATTTGTTAACATTGTTCCTCAACCGGGGAGGGGGGTGGGGTACGAGTATTAAATGCAATAGCCTAATGGTATTTGTATTTCTTCCAAACTTAATGTGTTCTATTTTATGCAGTACAAATTATGGCTATTTGTATTTATCAAAGGTTAAGTGGCTTCCAAGTGGAAGACAATCCTCGTTTTCATTCTAACCCTACCTTGTTCGTTTAATCTAGCTAATAATAAATTGATACTAATTAAACAGAATAAGTGAGATTGAGGCTGTAAATTAAGGAAAAACCAAGGGACATCCTTATCAATCAAAATCACTTACCACTCGTAGGAAGCCATCTTGTTTTGCTTAGACGCCGCTCCTTCCCAGGTAGGCAGGGGAACCCACGCTCCTCGCGGTCGCCCGTTTACTGATGCTAGAAATGCAAGAGGATCTCGATGGGGTTAACCGATGGGCGTAAAACGGCCAAAAATTTAGTAGATAACCGTAAATAGGGTAAAAAGAGTTAACCCTAAAAAAATTGTTCCCAGCTAGATTTGTTAATTTTAAGGAATTTAATTTTACTTTGACCGGCCGTACGCTCGCTAGGCCAAGCGCCTTTTAGACCTTTGTTGACCTCCTAGGCTCCATTTCCATCGCTCTCTCGGGGAACTAATTTTTTCCACAGCGAAAATCTGGTTTCTTGCTGGGGATTAATATTTGAGATTTTCAGGAGGTCTAGTGAACACTTAACAATTAGTCGCCGAAGGCGACGTGAATATCGGCGAATAGTCACCGAGACGAAGTCGAGGTGACTATTCGCCAATATTCACGTCGCCTGAGGCGACTAATTGTTTTAGTATAATTACATTGATGATTTTTCGAGAAAATAAAATTATTGATCAATTTCCGACCCCGAAACATCAAAAAATCTGGCTGCCATTTTGAAAACTGCTAGCCTTCAATGCTATAATCACCGCGCGGTGATTATAGCGGGATAGTGCGAAGCTCCTAGCCAATCACAGCGCTCTATTTTCGATAGTCATCAATGTAATTATACTAAAAGCAGTTACTGTTTGTAAAACACGTTGCCGATGAATAACAATTTCCTGTTTTTAACTCTAACGCTACGGTAGACATTGCCATGCCTAGTCCCTGTGTGACTAGCCTGCGAAAACCATCATTTCTCCTCGCTCTTCGCCACTGGGGATGTTTCGCGCCGCCGGGAGGAGCGAAACGTCGCCAGCGGCGAAGAGCGAGGAGACTGAACGGATGTTTTCGCAGGCTACTGTGGCGTCTTCCCACGCAGTCTCGGTCAAGGCATTTCGGTGGCGTATCTGTCAAAAAAATTCGCTCGCTCCACGTGACCGGAAACGCATTAGCCGCGCGGAATAATGAGGCCTACGGACAAGGCAACGGCAGACAGTTGTTCTGTACAGTCCTTCGCTATCATTAAAACACTAGACACGGAAATTTTTGTTGTTGGTCGTTTTTACACTACAGCTAGAAATGGATTATCCGTCTGAGACTAGTATTTGTGCAGCCACCCCCTCCCCCACAGACACCCCTTCTAACATTTTTTTTTCTGAGGGGAGGGGGCGGCTGTACACAGGCTATCTGAAACGAATAATCCATCTGAGGGCTCCTGTCCATCTTCAAACTGTCCGTCAAAATTGACAGATAAAGTCAGGCGGATTGTTCATTCAAAATTAAAACCATTCCATTTTCAAAGTAAGACGTATTACTGATCTGACTCGAATTATGAGACGCATAACCCGTCGAACACGAATAACCCGTCTCTAGTGTGAAAACCGCGCGCCCCGGCCTTGAGTTGGACGTTCGCGTGTCTGCTTTTGCTTTTTCACAAAGTATGATTTATCATATGCAGGAGCTCCTGTCATATGTTAAAATTTTTCAAAAGAATAGCTTATTTCATCCCGAGATGATCCTAAGAGACAAAAAATACACATTTATTAATATTTAACTCTTTGAAACAAAAGAAATTAATTTTTAACTTTTTTAATCTTAACTGAAAAAAGTTAACCGATAGCCGTAAAAGAGCCAAAATTTTAGCCAATAATCGTAAAAGCCACCCATTGAGACCCTCAAGCAAGGATGCCTCAAACAGCGCAGGAAATTAAACTGAATTATCGATTACAGGCTAAGGTTCGAGTTTCCAAATATTCAAATTTTTTTGGAGACAGACGTATCCTTGGAAACACGGTGACGCCTTCGTTACTTTAACATTTCAGCCTCAAGGGTGTGATGATGAGTTAAAGATGCTGATAAGACTTGTATTTCAATCATGTAACTTTCTTAGTTTTAGCGATTCAAAATAATTTTTATGTTCGCGTTTTCGTGAAAATCTTTAAAAATTGAAATTTTAGGCCGCTTTAAAAACGAATCGAATTATAAAAGATATTTTTCTAGCCGGGATCGGGGAGGAGGAGTGCAAAGGATATCATTCCCGTGTTTTACAAACAGACATAAGCCCTGTTAGTAGGAAGAAAACTTTGCCTTATATTGTTTCCAGGGTGTTTAAGTTATCCTGCGCATAGAAATGAAAATATCGTTTCACCTGATTTCAATCACAATGTGAACGTCAGACTAAGTAATATTTCACCTAAGTGAAAAAAAAAATCATTTGCCGTTTACCTAGTAATCTGCGATCAGGCGTTTTCTTTTTCTTTTTTTTTTTTATTTCTTTTATTTACTTAGTTACAAGGTTGTAGAAGTAAAACTATGCAATGGATTTACGTGGAACACTGTTGGCCTTTGCTTTATATGTTGTAATTTACATGACTTTCAATTTCTAAGTGCGGCAAACACTGTTAGGTTTGCAACATGCTAAAGCCAAGTCAAATATCTTCACTTTCTTCGCGGTATAGAGTCGGTATAGCCTGTCGGAGCAAGTTCGCGATTGAGAGAGGAGTATTTTACCTGCATGGTAGGTGCCTGAAGAGATGGAGGTTATCCCATCACGTTCTCTCCCCTCCGTGGTTTCAAACTCTGATTTTAAACGAAGGGTATAAAGGGTATTGCGTGCGCGGCGCTAACCCGAGAAATTAGGGATCACGGATGGAAAGAGGGATGAGCTAGCTGCGGCCGCGGATGCAAAATGGAATAATGAGATCCGTTCAATTCATACCGTATATTTACCTTTTTATTCAGTTATTCGGTTCAATTTTACAAAATCGTTTTATTTGTTTAAATTTATCTATTGTTGAGGGTCTATCGTTCATTGTTTACACGGGAACTTTAATTTGAAGGTTGTTCTCAGTTGCTATCCCCCGCTGCGGTTTAGTTCCAGGGCCAGTTATTATCGTTTGCCGATTTCCGTATCCAGTTTTCGTCCTTTGAAGAACTCCATGGCCACAATCTCTTGTTTATTTCTCCTGGTAAAAAAATAAGTTTTAAGGTTTAAAAAATATAGTCTGATAACTGTATTCACTAGAATTCGCTGAAATTTCTGACATCGAAAATCAAAATACACAGAACGCTTCCTTTCTGCTATCTGCCCCTCGTGAATTTCATTCACGACATTAATTTTAGCAGTTTCAACCCACTGTCGACAAACCAAGAATTTTGATGGTTCTGATTTAATTTACACCCATTAAGAAGGTCATGCGTGAGACGACCGCTAGGACCAATATTCAGAGAGGTACGCCCTAGTGCATTTGTCTTAGAAAAGCGAGGCTAAATCTTTGCCTGGTTCGGATCACCACATTGGACGTAAAACTAGTGTCGTCGTCAATTAATACTTCGTGATCAATTCTTGACACTTTCATTTTTCTCAGATAGAGTTTTCTTTCAGTTTTAGTACTTTGGCCATCACTTTGATTATATATGAACAATTAGTGGTAAAAAAATGTCTGAATGAAAAAATTCCTCTTCTCTGCTCTTTTCTTTTTCTTTTTTGACGATATTTTATTAATAACCTGTGAAAAGGATTTAAAAGAGTCCACGCCGTTCCCTATAGAACCAATTGTAGCGTGGTGAGAATATTGTTCGCTGGCAAGTTCTCAGGTTATCAAGAGGGACCTTAAGCAACCACGACGACGACGGCGGTGAAAACGTCTCTAAAAAATGAATTTGCGTTCTTTCAAACTCAATTGCGTCTATTTGGACCCGCTCAATATGTCAAATGCAAGCGACTTTTCCTGGAGTTGAATTCTTAAGGATTTTATTCAAGTTCAAAAACAGGAAGGAAAACTCGTCGTCGTATGTCCACGTCCTCCATAAAACGTCAAATTAGGAGGTTTCACGTCGTAGTCGTGCAGTGGACGTCAAAGAAATGTACTAAAAAGCGTGATGCACGTGCAGAGCTGTTGTTTTGATCATTAAACCTATTGTATTTTGAAGTTGTCTTCGTCGTCGTCGTCGTAGTTGCTTAAAGTCCCTCTTGCAGCGGGCCAGACGTCAGCAAATTGTTGTTGCTGGACTGATATCTGCCGGTACTGATATATGTCATACTTCTGGTATCCGTGGTTATTATGGTTATTTTTAGGTTTCTCGATCCCTGTGAAAGTGCTGCTCGTGACAATAAACTTACCTTCAAAATTCTTATCTGAGATTCTTTTCTTTTCCAAAATCGATCCTCGTTTGCGGGAATAAGCAAGCATGTTGTTGGGGCGAAGAAAGTATGCTTCCGTTATCACAAGACTAGTGACTAACAAAATCAAGGCCGCCAGTTGCAGCTTCATCATGTTACTGTTAAAGAATAACGTAAAACAATATAGGAGTATAAAAATAAAGAAGACATAATAATTACAAAATGCGTTCATTGGAACCTGAATAGATGGTTAAAATGGGCTTTATTTTTTTTCTTGAATTACTTAAATCAAGGGTTTGAGTTGGTGGGACTGAGGCTTGGTTGAACACTGAAAATGCCCTGGGAAAAAATGGGATTTGCATCACTGATCAGTGAAAACAGATAGCGGGGACCTGAACAAAATCTACACTGGGAACTGATGGGACCAGTGTACTCCCCTGCATCATGGCTTCCCTTCCAGCCCCCGGCCTTATCATTTACTGCATCTAATTGGTATAGTTTGTCTAGATGGCAAAATTGATATTCAATCGCCCGGCGATTAAACGTTAAAGTTTAACGTTCGAACTGTTCTCTAACCTCACTAAGTTATACTGACATCTAGTAGACGGTAAGAAGATATGACATATTCGTAAGTAAAGTTTTGTAGAAAGCTTAAAATATCAGCTACCGGACCAATGAAGGCCCACCTTTTTACTTTTATCTACCACTTTAAAGATTATTCAGACGCTAGAACACTTCATTAAAATCCTGAAAAATGAATCTTGCATTATTTATTTTTGTCCATTTAAACCAATTAGCTAATTTCTAGATCACAACCACCATTTTTCCTTTAGTCTACGTTTCTTTTCAACCGTTTGACGTGCGACGAAACCATTTACGTTTGTTTTAATTTGGCCACTCAGGTCACTGGGAATGGGCCGGGAATATGGGTTGGGAAAGGAAATACGGCGTTAGCCTTTTTCAGTTCAACAGTGTTCTGTCAATGAGTATAGAGTGAACACCAAAGCCTTGAATAATTCTTACAGATTGAACTTTCAAAGGAACTTACCTTTGTTCGATGTGTGCTCAGTCGGTTGAGGTTAGTTACAATAGCTAGGCAATTCGATTCTTAAAATATAATCCTTGACGTAAGTGATTTTCCTTTTTCGTGTATCTGTTAGTGGACTCTGTCAACAGCTTTTTCGAAAAGTACAAACCAAACTGCTTCCATTTTCCTGCCTCTTCCATTAAGAGGGTTAAATTTGTTTGCATAATACAGGAGTTTTAACTCGTTTGTCAACAACAAAATTAATTGCAGCGGATAAAAGATGACTTGATCATTTCCGAAATTTTATTTCTTAATCATTTTGTTTACGAATTAACAAACACTTGATAAATACTAACTGGAAATGGAATTTTCCATGAAATTTAATTTTTCTGTCTTTAAATAGAGCGGGGAGACTAAAAGACTGAGCCCTTGCTTTCTGAGAGTGTTGAACAGCCAAACTGAACTATGTCAGGCTTGCGGTGAAGCGATCTCATTACAGTTTTGTCCCGATCTGTGACTATGTAAAAAATCTAACTTAAATAACCGCTTTAAAAGGAAAGAGGGGATAAAATCGTTCCAGTGAACCATTTAATTGCCTTGCTTGTCAATACGTATACTACTGATTAATTACCTTAACTTCTATTTATCTGTTAAAGTCCAGACTAAGGGCTAAGCCCCATGAATTTTGAAAGGAACAGCCTGAATCGAAATTGACATTTTTTCCATAAGAAGCCGGGTATCATGGAGTTTCAACTATAATAGTAAGTTCTGAATGCATGCAGAAAAAAAGGGCTTATATTTAACTCTGTCATGGTATTTAGGGCTGTGATACCGGTGGGGATAGTTTATTGCTGACGGGCCGATTAGTGCAGCCTCGGGGGTGGGAATAAGCCTCACCTTTTTTCTGAGAGGAATAAAAAAAATGTTCTGATATAATCCTTATGATCAGTTTTGCCTTCTTTAAAAAGTAGATATCAGGAAACGAGTGAGTGAATTTAAGACAAGAGAGTTCTTTTTGATCCGGATTGAGTTACGTGGCCGGCACTGGATTCTTTTTACGGTTTACTGGCAGATCGAAATAGCTGTTGAGTGTATGATTTTTCCAGTTTTTTTCTGAAGGAGAAACAAATGTTTTATGGTTTCTCATCGATTTTAGCTTCTTTGAAAAGTTCTAAGCAGCAAATAAATGAGCGAATCAAAGACAAGAGCCATTATGGCTCTTGTCAAAGGCTAGATTTACAGACAGAGAAGTTAATTTTTTCAACCGTATTCGTTACGAAGCTAACCTGATCCTCAGTCTTCCCAGATGGGATGAAACGCGATGAGGCTGCGATCCACCTAGGCAGGACGTCTGAGAATCACGCCATTATAACCGTAACTTTCTGGGGTCAATTAAAGAGGGTCTTGATGGGGTTAACCGATCGGCGTAAAACGGCCAAAAATTTAGTCGATAGTCGTAAAAATTGAAAAATTTAACCGTTAGCCGTAATTAGGGTAAAACATATTAACCCTAAAAGATTGTTCCCGAGATTTGTTAATTTTAAGGAAGGTGCTAAACTCTCTTCTGATTGCGTTTTTTATTTCTCGGCTACTTTAACTCGGGGAACTAATATTTTTCCATAGCGAAAATCTGGCTTCTTGCTGAGGATTAATATTTGCAATTTTCAGGAGGTCGTGCCCTCGAAATAGTAGTGAAACAACACTCAGAGATGGCACTGTTAGTAAAAGACGTTGCCGATAAACAATAATTCCCTGTTTTTCTCTGACGCTACGTACAGTGGACATTGCAAGTCCCTGTACGGCGTCTTCAGGCCCACGCAATCTCGGTCAAGGCATTTCGGTGGCGTTTCTGAGAAAAAAAACTCGCTCGGACCATGTGACCAGAAACGCATTATAGCCGCGCGGAATAATGAGGCCTACGGACAAGGCAACGGCAAACAGTTGTTCTGCACAGTCCTTCGCTACCATTAAAAACACTGGACACGGGAATTTTGTTATTGGCTGTTTTCACACTAGAGCTAGAAATGGATTATCCGTCTGAGACTAGCCTTTGTACAGTCGCCCCCTCCCCCACAGAAACCCCTTCTCCGATTTTTTTCTGAGGGGAGGGGACGGCTATAGACATGTTATCTGAACGGATCATCCATCTTCAAACTGTCCGACAAAATTGACGGATAAGTTCAGATGGATTGTAGACATATTAAATTCTGCAAAGAGGATACCGCAAGGCTGATCGTTCTACGTGAAAATTAACTCTGCAAGACATCAACACGACACCGAGAGAACTCAAAACAGAGCGGGATTGTAGCCATAGACAGTTGTTTCGCCCTGGCTCGTCAGTATGGCGCAACAACCAGAGGAAGCTCTGATGAAAAATATCCGCGCACTCTGATTTTAAGCCCTGACCCTGAACTTAGATGGATTGTTCATTGTCCACTCCATTGTCAAATTACGTATTATCTCACTGACATGAGTTATCAAACGGATAACCCGTCTCACACGGATAATCCGTCTCATGTGTGAAAACGGTAATTTTCTGTTATAAATGAATGTCGCTCCCCCGCCTTGAATTGGGCGTTCGCGTGTCTGCTTTTTGCCTTTTCACAAAGATTATTTTTGAATTGACTATTCACATTTCTATGCGTAAAATAATATTAGAAGTGGAATGCTTTACAAAAAGTATGATCTATCAAATGTTAAAATTTTTCAGAAGAATAACCAGGAGCCCTAACTTATTTCATCCCGAGATGATCCGAAGACCTTTATTTTGCTTTAAAGGTACAAAAAATACAGGTTTATTAATATTTAACTTTTTGAAACAAAAGAAGTTAATTTTTAATTTTTTTGTTAACCGTAACTGAAAAATAATTAACGGATAGCCGTCAGAAAAGAGCCAAATATCAGCTGATAACCGTAAAAACCACAGGCACCCCATTGAGACCCTCATTAAAAGCTTGACGAACTAATTTTCGAAAATTCTCAACTCGGTTTCAAGGTCCCACGTTTTTCAACTCGCTAAATCGGGAAATTCAAAAATTGAAAGTATCAGTTTGTTTGGCAAAAGACTTAGAAAATTCCTTCTTTCTTAGTTAAATTGACTCTTTGTTGATCTGCTCACATTTTCTTTTTCTTTTTTTCTCTTCTTTATTTATTTTATTGTTTTTAAAAAATCAATCCAAAGTTTCATTTAGTACACTTAACTTGTATGGTTTACCCTATAGTTCCAGGAAGCCTATAGTTTATAAGCCCCCGGTTTCTATATAGGCTTCCTTGCCTTTACCACATTTGATCTTGCAAATAATTTAGTTGGAATATTGTATAGAGTGTTTTCACATGACGTCACGGCGGCCATATTGGTGTCCCAAGACAATGAAACGGCGGCCATGTTAGTGTCCCAAACCAGTCCTCTGGGAGTTGCACTCTTTTCAGAATGCCTTAAGTCGCGACTTCGGAAGGCCATTTTCACAGGATTTAGAAGAAAAGCGACCTTGATCACCCAGGCTAAATAAATGTAAAACTAGAGCAAGGAAAGCCCGGTATAGCCTGTATCCAGACGTTGTTCTATATTTCGAGCGCGAAGGGCGAGAAAACGAGCGCATGAGTGCCAGATTCCCCCACCACTACTCCCTTGCACTTGCGGTCAATAAATCCCCCGAGGTTTATATTTTATCACGCGCGCTACCTCCGCGGTTTAACCTCCGCGGTAAGGCAATCTCGACCCAGAGCTCTTCTGCGCATGTAGAGGAGAGAGATCAAGAGCTCTTGGGAACCCTGGAGCAAGATTGTCTCTAATTGGTTTCAGCAAAAAACAATAAAAGTGTTTCTGATTGGTCTATTCAAGTTTGAACGAGAGCGGTTGAACGTGCAGCGTGTCTGGCGTGTGAGCGGGTTTTTCCCTAGACATGTTGAAGTAAACACGGCCGGCCGATTCTTGATATCAGCGATTCCAAAACAACATTTGAACGACTAATTAGGCAGAATTACTGGATTTTCCAATTTTCAAATAAAATAGCATATCGAAAATTGAACCGTGAACCAGAAAAAGATTTGAATGAGAAAAAATAAAATAAAAATATAACAATGTGACTAGATATTTATAGTTCTCTTCGATCTTTTTCCCACCATATCACATTTCAAAGCAGCTTCGCTGAAGTGTTAATATTCATGAACAAACATAAATAAAAGGACGTTAAATTCATATTTTGGAAAGTTTTATTGGAATTTCGATACGTTTATTTTAACAAGCCATTCGGGTTTCACTTACCGCCTCGTGAAGTAGTCCACAGAAATATTAATCAACTGCCAAGCATACGCAAACTTCAAGTCTCAAATCTGTAATTGGGAACGTTTAACGGTATTTTCTCAGCACGGGCGCATTCCCAAACCGGCACTGGGGTCGAGAGTGCGCGGTATGGCTATTGCCTTACACATGCGCACAACCACATTACCTGGGAGTGGCCATTCTCGTCCCCAGAGCCCGTCGTTTCTTGGTCAGCTGGTCCTAACGAGGGGCACCAGAGCCACTGGTTGTTTACCATTTATAAAAAAATTCCGGAAATTTTGGTTGGGAATTTTCGGTCGGTAAGAACGGTACGTATCGTTTACCATTTGCCTAAAATTTCCGGATTGTCGCGCCGCACTAGACTGGATTCTAGTTACAACATGAAAATGGTACGAAACTCAAGAAACTTGTAAATGGTAAACGAATTTCCATTCGGAACGTCCTAGTCGGGAAAACGGGACTACCTTTTCAGAATTTCCGTTTGTCCCCGAATTTTTCCAGTGGGACGAACCAAAAAATCGTTTACCATTTACATCCCAACCGGAATTTCCGGGAATTTGTGGTAAATGGTAAACAACCAGTGACTGTGTCGTTACATATAGTGCGTGCTTCCTTGCGCGCTGTTTTGGTTTTTCAGAACAAAGTATCAGAAAAGTATACAGACTAGAAAAGTGAATCAAGTACCTTCTCGCTCACACAGGTGTAACCGCACCTCCCCCCTCCCCCCCCCCCCCGGCAAAGAGAGGGAGTAAATTAAAACAAATAATTAAATAATTAAATAGTAATTAAAAATATGATATCAATAATAATATTGGGAATATTGGGAATGCTCTAGGCCATGCCATAAACTGATAAAGACGTGGAAAAAATATGATCGGTCGTTTGTTCGAACGTCACAATTTGTAAGTTGTTGGATTACATCATCTGTTTTTCACTACTGTGGCCGGCCGGTCGGCCAGCCGGCGTGGTCTAATGTGATTCAAATATATTCTGCTTCTGACTGGTGTTTATATTCTTTTCACTGACAGGTCGTGACGACGACTGACTTTTATGAATATAGCCTTCTACAGAAAGATCTTCGGAGTCATCCAGAGCCACAGTATCCGTCCAGCGTATATTTTGATTTGTCTGATCTGGGATTTAAACCGTGAGAACTTTACGAGGGCTTTCGTCACGGTCAACTCTACAAAATTGAAAAAACTCTTAAAATAGCCCAAGTCACCGATCTGACCTCGAATCACGCCATCACATTTTGGTTGTTATATAACTGGGCGCAATCATTATCGTCAATGTCATTGTGGTGAGAGCTGTACATGGAGTAGACAAGCAGTGACTCCATTGGCGACAAGGAAAATCAAAACTACAACAAAACTGAATTCTACGCAATGCAGAGGTACGTATCAACTATTTTCCTGTGGCTCATTTTGTAATCTGTTAACTCGCTAAACGGATAATTTCAGTATCGCGGGGCTTACTTTTTGCTTCAGACTTCAAGCATACGATAACTTGTAACATATATTTCTTGCATTTAGAACTTGTTAATAAATCTGGTTTACTCAAGTGATATCATTCGTGAGGAATAAGAAGACGTCCTTTCATAATATGTAATTGGAAATTTTATCACCTTGTTTATATACTAGAACAATTTCGTTCAGCTGTCATTTCTAGAGCTGTGGTTGAAAGAAGGTGAGCACTGAGAAATGAACCTGCGAATGAAAAATCAAGTTTATGGAACGATTCGCACGACAAGGAAGGTTCACTTTCTATTATACGGTGTTCAGATAATTACTTTCATTGCGCTGAATTGCACAGAAGCCTTTGATGCTTCTGTCCTGTCCTCTTACGTTTATTAATCTCTCTACCGTAACATTGCGGCCGTATTTTCCCACGCTAGGATATAGTCCTTCTAATAAGGCAAACAGTTGTTTAAAAACCCAAACAATATTTGCCTCAAATCATATATCAGCAATGTTAATCAGCGTGCTAAATTTGCGTACTTGTATAGATTTTTAGGCTGTTTTTGAGCCATAAATAACTGGCATAATGGTTATTTGATGTCAGAAATCTGAAACGTTAAATTGAACAACGTGCGATCTCGCTGACCTATGTACTGTGTAGGTCAACAAAACATGCAATGACGCGCATTTCAGTAATGATTATGGGCGCCATTTAACATGCCTAAAGGATATTACGACCCGCACATGGAATAAATTTCTGCGTGAAATAGACCACCCTGACCTGTAGCGTGTACACGGTATTTTCCTTGGCTTTTTGAGCCAGACTCTCAGAAAACAAAAGATTCGTTTCCAATTTTGGCGACTTATTATATACCATAATCAAAAATCTCAACAAAAGCCTTTTATGATTGCTAATCAAGATGCTTTACACTTCATCTTAATTAGCATGGCAGGTAGCTCTTTTAGGCTCCACAACACACGTGTTTTAACTTGGCCTCTTGTCATGCCAATTTCGGAAATCCGACGAATTCGTGAAGGAATTACCAAACTGGTTAGTACCTGCTGTTCAAAACGCTGGGAACGGTTCAAGTTGAGGTTAAAGTGGATAGTAGTCCCAAACTACCAGCGCTAGTCCCTCTTTTCGGATTTTTGATCAGTTGACTTTGAACATCTTACTCGACCAGTTTTAAGCAAGTAACCGGGATCCCTTCAATCGTTTTAAAACCGACCTCAAACATGGGAATGTAAACATCCTGAAACATTTAAGACATTTAAGTAGTTTACCCAGTATCAGCTTTCGTCCGTAAGTGATATTAAAGAATGGATTACCAAATTTTAAGCTTCTAAGCCCGAAGCAAAATGGACAAAGAAAACCTCTCTTTTTTTTGCCAAAAACATTTTTTAGTAGTTTCAGTAGTGAAAAAAGGCTGGAGCAGCCAGCTAGTGTGTTACCATAACCTGTCAGGCGTTTTTAGAGGGATCGAGAGCTACATACCTTACAAAGAAGGAAAGGGTTACATCATCATACATTTTCCAATTACTACGCTCGTCGTTTATTAAATTCCTAGTTATAAATTTCTGGCCAAGGTTGTACCAACACCACACTCGCAGCAACCAAAATGGGTAAACGTCACACTCGCAGCGTTCGACTTTGTAGCAGAGCTGCAATAGTGTAAAAAGAAGTTCACCCATTTCTGTAAACAAAGATTGGTGTGAAAAATAGACAATGTTTTTTTTAATCAAATTGTCACCTAAAGCCTGGACCTCATTTCTTCGCTTTTTCTTTCTTGCAGTCAAAAGTTGAAGGGCTCTTCCTCGACATCACGTGACTGCTTGAGACAGACGCAAAAAGACTTTCAAGAAGCCGTCAATAGAAGGGACAAGGCCGAGATAAGCAGGTTATTAAAAAATGGTTTTAACATAAACGCATTAAACGAAGCTGGAGACACTCCACTGCACCAGTGTATAAGGGATGGAAAAACGGAATCCGCAAAGCTATTGGTCGAGTTCGGCGCTGACGTCAAAAGAACAAACAGAGATGGCTGGTCACCAGCTCACCTCGCAACCTCATTGGGCCACAGAGATCTTCTGCTCTATTTGATAATGCATTCCAACGACAAATAAACCCGCCGGAACCAGCAAACTCAGAACAAATGCTAACATCAGTCATTGTTCACGCGTTGTTGTTGTCGCTGGTTCCAAAGTGATATGCGACGGACACGGCAATAGAAATTTTAATTATCATAGACAACAACGTTGCTTGCGTGGTCGGCGGCATTTTGACCCGTATTTTGCGCTTGGATGACGTCGAAGTGCAACACTAAATTTGAAGGAAAATTAAAGTCATTCATCGCTGACTTAATTTTATAATAGTGCATGAAAGTTCGCTTGAACGCCAAGATGATAACGATGTAAATTACCACAACTGATGTTATATTTTGATCTTTTCCAGCTGCATCAGTTGGACACTAATTAGCCTTAACATCGCCTTTATAAAATTGCAAA
The DNA here is from genome assembly GCA_038088405.1 of Porites divaricata. Classification (NCBI taxonomy): domain Eukaryota; kingdom Metazoa; phylum Cnidaria; class Anthozoa; order Scleractinia; family Poritidae; genus Porites; species Porites divaricata. Next base: position 563,740 of record JBBMOI010000019.1, on the reverse strand, counting down.
AAATGGCTCGTCACGCAATCCTTCCCATCGTTGTGGAAGATTGCGTGACGGAACAAATTTGTAACCTAAAGCTGTCAGTTCGGATCCAGTCTTCTAAAGAGTCCGGTTGATAAGGCTGGCCCGATTATTGGGACATTCTTGGTCCATATGAGAAATCTCAGCCCGGTTTCCGAGATGAGAAAGGGCCGTACTATCCTGGGGACGAGTTCTGTTGCAAAATTTGAGGAAAAAAGCAAACACAGCGAATCACAAGTTGTAAACTTCGCGCCTATGACAGCTTTGTTAACTCTTTTTGCCGTATCACTTTAGTTACATATGATGGCCCGGTTCCTCGAAAGATGGTCAAGTTTATCCCAGGATTAAGCTAATTTTTAATCAAGGTTTTCTTGCCTAAGTAAGAACATGCAACTCGAGCTTACAAAATACTGTTGAGCCTTCACTCCAAGATACGGTAGTGATAACAAGAAATGTTACCCTAAGCAATACAAAGGAAGGTAAAATACAAAAACGGAACAAAATTTTAATCTTGGATTAGCGCTAATTGGCCTTTCAGGAACCGGGCCATGGACAAGGTAAGACAATGCCACGCGGGCCGCCCTGTTGCAAAAGCTGTTGGAAAGAATTAATCTTGGCGACTTGGCTGAAGTGTTCATACGGCCAATATTTCTCCCAACTTACCAAGATCCCGTGTGGAAAAACCGAGCAAGCCCGCCCTACAATATGAAAACATCAAAATTTTATAAAGGATTTGGAGGTGACGCGAGATCACGGAAACCGTGATCATATGGTGGGAGACCCTTAATACTCTGCAAATACAGCGGCTTCTGATCGCTACCTGTCACTGGGCACGAACCGCATGACGCCCCAGTGACGAGGATCAGCCGGCGTTAGGTATCTTTCAGCGCTCCATTAAAGCTTACAGTGGAACATATATGTAACGGCTACCAACAAACACAAAATTTATATGAAAAACGCATTCCATAAAGGGTTAATTTAATACATTTTGCATGGTTTTGTTGGTTACCAATACAATAACAAGCTATTTACAGTAACTTTTCGTTCTGATTCATCATTTCTTCTAGACCAACACTTGTCATAACCAGAGTTTCAAAAAGTACACCCTCGAAAACCCAAATCCGCGTCAATCCTCGAAATACTTATGTGCCCAGCTAAACAATTTTTTGATAGTTAAGTTAAACCTTTCGCAGCTATGAAGGTACCCTATACGAGAGTTAGTCCATCGAACATTTTGGCAGAATACCCACATCGACACCCTAATAAAGTAGCAATAAAGCTTGCCACATTAATAGAAGACTGTACACAAAGGATTCTGGAGAGAGATGCGAACAAGAAGCGTTGGTAATACGCGCCCTGGTAGCGTAAGTTTTATTGACTACGAGAAAATAAGAAAAAGACATAAATATTCAAACTATTACATTATTTACTAACACTTCAGGTCCACTAGCACCAGAACGCTTTGCGAGATGGGCAACGGTTATCGAGTAACTTTATAGATCTGGAAAGCCAGTCTCTATTCTCTGCGGTTTATGTATCGCTGATAACAACAAACCAGCTTTGAAGTCACTTTCTGTTTTTCCATGCGCGCAGTTTTTGAACAAAGAAGCTTTCCAGCACCTCAGCACAACGATAGTAGGGTGAATCTCGCTGGTTGAAATAACGACAATTGTCGAAAATCTTAGTGATGTCGCTCACGAAGGCGTCCAGGGATGAATAGGTGTTGGAGTTCATACGCTCCTCGACTGTTGAAAGATCTGACAGGTAGAAAAACAACATGGCAGTTAGCACTTGTAAGAGTCCCCCGCGCAGGCCGCCTACCTCTTTACTTGAAAAGCAACTCATTGGTGCCAGCAGTCCATTTCCGAGTTCCAAAAACTCACTTTCAAAACGAGGCCAAGTGCCAAACCTTTTTTGTGAAAATGAGTTTTATTTCCAAGAGAATAAAAAATCAATTTCATATCAATGGCTTCGCACTTAGCCTCGCATTGAAACTGAGGCTTGAGGCAACTCGGAAATAGCGAAGCACGGGAATCTCGAGTGAACTAAGTCGTCATTGGCCCAATTGGATTGGTTCTGAATGGACAATATTTACTCTATTTTGATTGGCTGGTACACTTAAAAGGCTTACCGATAGGATCAGTAATAACATCGTAGTATTCAGGAACTTCATCAGCGTTAACAGGTTCTAGGAACGGCCACGCCATTTTATGGCTCTGTAAAAACAGGAAGGAAACCGAACTAACTGTTTCTCTTTTTAACGTACAAGATTGAGAGCCAGTAACACGGCTTCTTACCGCCTATAGCCCAACACTGATGCCCGGGAAAATGTAGCAGATCAGATAATGGTGGAAACATATGTAACTCGTAGCACTCATAGTAACCAGAAGCAGGTTAGTTTTTTGGTGAGCGCGCGCCGGATGGGGAAAGGAGGCCTCTTCTTCTTTTCTTCTCTCGTGCGATCGCGCGTGCCTCCTTGGAATTTCTCCCTTCGCCCTAAAGGTTGATTGCTACTGATGCGTTTTTGGCTACTCACGTTCAGTAACGCACCTTAATTTTAATCCGGTAAATAAAACAGAGGCAAGATAAAAAATGCTGAGCTTAAACGAGAAGTTAAGCGAGGTTCAACTTTTACGCTTACGAGCGACCTTTCATGCCTATTTTATTTGCGAACGTAAATTTTACGCACGTGCGCACGTAAAAATTACGCGACACTGGAAATCAACCCTAAAAGAACCGGCGCCTGCCACCCAGGCTACCAGGTGTTCATTACGCATGTCCAATCTTACAAGGCGCTTTCCTATTTCGTTTGTTAGAACTGGCCGTCGGCCAGACCGGTCCAGTTGTAAAGAGAATTGCAATATTTATCAGGATTATCAAGCCACATCAACTAATTTCAGAATGGTATGCGCGGAAATGATGGGTTTTAGTAAAACTTTAGAGGAAAGACTAATATTTCATGTTCAAAACCCTAACCTTGAAAAAGAAAAGTGTTGGCAAGCGTCCTAAGCTTGTCATCCCGTAAACTACTATAACGAACACCGCCCGCGGCATTGCTTTCATGTTTTATTGTCTTGTAATAATAATAAAACTTAAATGGCTTACATAATTACTGGTTAGTCCAGTAGTTTACATTGTGGGTCTAGTTTGTCCACCGTGCTCCTATCAGAAATTATATATTTTTAACTTGCACTACCGTAATCTTTTCTTGGGCCGCGGATATGTGTCAAAACCCACAACTATACTGACGGACGAGAAATACTATTACAGAAGTCTAAGGCAACTTAGATACCAGAATGTTGAAGTAATGCTGGCTCAAAAAAGGGCGAACAGCCGAAAAGATATATAGACATATAGATATATTCCGTTTGAAAGTTAAAAATAGACTCCAACTTACCTGCAAAGAACGGAGAAGACGTTTTAGCGTGTCGTAATCCTTGCTGGTCAGCGGCTGTTTGTTGGCTTGAGTCTGGGACTGAGTACATTTTGGACACGTGTAAAACTCAATATTATCCGCTTCAGTGGCCGTGATACCAACACATGTACCATGAAACCAATCTTGGCACTTGTCACAGCCGATGTAGAATCTACAAAGCGAGGCATGCTTTAAAATAATTTTCCAGATATTCTAATAACAAACAACCGTGAAACCCGTGCCACCAGGTAGGCATGCAGACAAGTTGTGAAATAAACATTGGTATCAGTATGACTTATGAAATGTAAAGTTGCCTCTAGCTTTTCTGCCGCTCAGCTTTTTGTACGATGGCGACTTTTATTAAATGTTATTAATTTTTTAAATGTAAATTTCCAGCAAAAAAACTCCCATATCATAACTTGAGTTTTTAAGAGAGTCTTGTTAAGCCTTCGGCACTCAGAGGAGACCCAGTTATGCCAGTAGACTCAGTGGTAGGTTAAGATTTTCACCCTGGGTGAGCCCTGAACATGTCGGTACATGACAATTTCCGCCGCCAAAGTGCAATGTAATGCGTCCTGTGTCATAAATTGTAATAAATGTCCACCTTTCTTTAGCCATTCCCCTCTCCCGCCCCAAAATAACGAGAGCATTATAGACCGTACTTTCTTTCATCGTAGGGCTGGCGGCACAGGCAGTAAAGTTCTTCCTCTTCCACTCCACGGCGAGCCTGCGTACACTCGGCACAAGTCCACTCGTCCATACTTTGCGCGCTTTCTGGTGTAACCTGGACACAACGTCCGTGGAACCAGTTGGCACACATGTCACAACCAATGTAGAATCTAAAGAGAACAATATTTATTCAGTTTAATATGCATCTAATAATTATTTTATCTGTTAGTTAAGACTTTTGATCGTTTACTCAATACCAATGGAGAGAACGGTTGGAGAACAAAAATTTGCAGGGCAGAATAACAACTTGCACAGACTAAACAACAACAACAACATTTATTTATTGGCATTTCCATGAGTAGATGGCATTGCCGATTACAATATTGATTACCGTAAAATTCCGAAGATAAGCCCAGGGGCTTATTTTTGGAGGGGCTTGTATTCGGAAGGGCTTATCTACGGAGGAAAATTTACGTCTCAAAATCGATTGGGCTAGCCTTATTGTTGGAAGCAAATTTACCGTTTTTGCTTTGTTTCACTTTGTATTTGAGGGAAATTTTCCAATTACACGCCCCCAGGGGGCTTATATTTGGAGGGGCGATTTAACGGAGGGTTTTTACGTTGCCAATTTGGAGGGGCGGATACACGGAGGGGCTTATTTTCGGAATTTGACGGTATGTTAAGGTAGAGGGAAAAAAAAAGGATTAACATTTATTATTATAAATAAGAATACTAATAATGGATATATTACACGGAGAATTCTAACTACTACTGAACTGTCAAATACACAAAATTAACATAAAAATACACATCGTATATTTCAACCGTTAAGGGAGTGCTGAGTACTTACTGAGTTGGATCATAAGGAGTCTTGCAAACACAGAGCAGGCGTTCTTCTTCAACAGCTTTTTTCCTCTTTGCCTTAGGTCCTTCAGGTGAACTACTGTGTGAGTCCCTTCTCTCTGAATCCCCTGCATGCTTCCTTTTACTGCCTGTTTTAGGGTCCTCTTGCAGCTCCAACAGTAGGTCTCTCTCAAGAAGATCCCTTTTCCTCATTACGTCTCTTTTAAGCGCCTCCTTGCGTTTTTGCAGTAAAGCTGCGAGTTTGTTGGCCTTGTGTTTCTCCATCCTCAGAGCCTGGCTTTCTTCCTTGGCACGTTTCTTTAACTCCTTCCTCCGCTCAGCCTCTTCATTGCGATCAATTTTGTCCAGTATAAAGTCCAGAACCTTCCTACAAATAGCAACTCTACAAAGCAAAACAGTCTGTCATGTAACATTAATACTCTTTCACTTTTCATAAATGACATATCTTTACACGCTGTTGGTGGCGGTAACTTCAGTTAAAGTAATACAGATTACAACAAACAGCATAAGTTACAAGGTCGACTTAACACAATCTACTGTCGATATGAGTTTGGACAATAATAACCCAAAAGTTCACTTAGCTAAGTTTCACAATCATGGAGAGAAAATGGTATAAATAAAACGGCGATAGTCATTATCACAAACTGAACAGTTTTAATATATAGATTTAGCCAGGGCTAAAAGCGAAGCTCTCGCTAATATTTATAGTTTGTTCAAACAAAACATAAAACTCCGTGTAAAGCGGCGAAGGCAACGCCACAGAGCAGGGCGGATAAAGGTTGGGCGGTGAAACGAGCGCGTCCGAGCAGAAAGGTGTGATGCAGTGGACTGGGACTCTGCTTAGAAATGTCGCCTGTTTTCGACTTCCGTCTGGGCTTACGATGTGGTTTGCCCATTAGACACTGCCACTGTCACTGAATCATGGCTACTTGAGTTGTTTTCTTGTACTTCTTCCCCGTTCCTTTGTGCTGGTACGCTGTCTCCGAGAGGCAAATGTTGCTAATTTTTTGCGAGAGGTTTATTTGGAGTAGACAAACATCTCTTTCGAATGGTTTCTCTGGCTACTTCCATGACTCTACCACTTAATCATATTTTCGTTCTATTACTCGCCAATGTCAATGTTATTCCAAAACAAAAACAACTAAATACTGTCTAAAGCACTAAGGAAAATATCATCCATGTCATCCATAACAAACCAAAGACAGCAGATGGTGTGCATGTTTCATAACTAGATGACGTGTATTTTGTAAATGCGTGCAGCTCGTGCAAGGTTTAATTATGCTAATTCCAATCACCGTCATCCTTGGTTTTAATTTTGAAAAAAACATTTCCTCATACGTCTTTCTCTTTCTTCAGAACTTCAAAATTAGTTTCCCCTCAGTTTTTACTGCTTACTTTGTTTTGTTTTAGAGAGAAAAAGGGAGAAAAAACCTTACAATTAACCTCAAAAAATTTTGTTTACATGCGGTTCCCGGATTTGCAACGCACTGCGCGAATCGCTATGGCGCGTTGCACTCGAAACGCAAAGTTTGAAACAGTACAACGCCACTATATCCAAATATATCCAGCTAATTTTTAGTGATGTTACATAAAATTTATACCCCTGGCGAAAGACGATTAGGTCGTATTTAGTAGAAGGAGGAGGCATTCAACACTTTCAAATTAAACTCAAATTTTGGCATTATACGACCAACAAATTTGACTTATAGGCATACAGACATAAACTTATGAAACTGTTCATTAATATTGCTATGAAACGAATTAATTTATTCAACACTGTAGCCTGAAATTACAGAAAGAAATTGGATTTTCGGTTTGCAAAACAGAAAATTTCCTCGGCCTTCAAGCGCACCGGAAGCGCGGAAAGAGCGCTCGTGCCAGTCCTACTCCGCATCACACATTGAATGAAGAGCGGAGCGCTCGTTTCACCGCCCAACCTTTATCCGCCCTGCCAGGGAACGGTGAAAAACAACAATAGGTCTAATTAGCAAAAAAAGCAACTTTGCACGTGCAGCACACATTTTTTGTACATTTCTTTCCCGTTGTTTTGCACGACTACAACGCGAAACTTCCAGAAACTTCTTAGGGGGTGTTTACATGACACCGGGGCGACTTTCGCGCCGGGGCGAGTTCACTCCGGTTCCCTCTCATGGCTCTATATTTGTTTACATGATACACCACAAATGTCATGCCGGCGCGAGTCGCCCCGGTTGTCGCACCGGGGCGAGAATTTCACTCCGGTACAAGATTTCGCAACGGTATCATGTAAACGCGAAACGTCCACCCGTTCCGGTGGAAAATCGGTATGCCGGTAGACTGGAAGAAGTAGCGCATGCGTAATGTTTGCGATTTTGAATCACACGTGTATTTTATCAACATGAAGTGTACCTTCAAATAACGAGATATGAAATGACCCAGTCATCATGTAAACGCGATACGAAATCAAAAAGTCATCCCGGTATGAAACTCGCGCCGGTGCGAGTTTTCTCATGTTAACACCCGCTTAGTTACACGTTTTATGGACAAAATGTCGTACGTGTTTTCGTTCACTTTTTTTTCACTGCCGCTCATTTTCACCTTGCATTGGTGGCCGCTTGTATTTCTCATTTTGTCACTTCCGCTACAAAATTGTCATGTTGTTCTTCCAACAAAAAAATGCCTCCTTTGTTTTTTATCTCTCGCTCTAGATCTCTGTCGCCCTTTTTCTCGTTAAGCTTCGCCGGCCTGCCGCCTACTTTCTCTAAGCTAAATACTTTAGACAACACGGATACAGAAACCATCTCCGCTTTCTGTTTTCGTCTTTATTGACTCTATAGTTGTCTCTGCTTTACAAGACGCCGGTGGCTATGCTATTTCCCACCAAAATAACCTTGAGGTGCATTTGGGTTGCCATACCTGTTGATAGAGTTATTTTACATTGGTATGCCTGTGGTGTGAACGGACGGTCGCTCGGTCGGTGTACGGTCACGTGGTTACCAAATTTTCTCGGATGGGTAGATTACTTCATTTTCTTACCCATGGTGCTCCGCTGGCGCGCTTCGCGCGCGAGAGCTCCGCTATTAACCACTACACACACCCAGAAAGTCATACTCCATCTACAGCTGTATTTGTTAGTTTTTCACAGGAATACTAAATACATGTTAATAAAGGTAAAAAGGAATTAATAATACCCCCCCCCCCCCCCCACTTCAGTCCGAGGAGGGGTTGGTCCTGTCTGTGTCGTTACAATTGAGGTGAGTGTTAGTTTAATACCTGTTCATATCTTGCCTTGCCTCCATAGTCATGTATTTCTTGTTATGTAGTAGTGGTACTCCAGTACCAGGCTTGCGGGACTTTGCTTTGCTCGCCTGTTTAACTTGTTCCTTGGAGGAGTGCTTCATCCGGGATGTTGTCGTGGGGTTGGTTCGGACTGCAGCCGGTTTGGGCGTGGCTACTGTGAAAGCAGCAGTAGGTCGCGTCACTAAAACAAAAAGAAGAAAGAAAAAAAAACGCTAAAAAGATACACTTCCGGTATCAAAGGGTCGCGAGTAAGATTTAGTTTTGCCTACAGTTGACCCTCTATTAGGCGGCCATCCTTGGAAAAGGATTAACCGGCCGCTAATGGAGGGCCATCGAAAACAAGGTTAGGCGTGGTACGAGTATACAAACGTAATAGCGACAAAACTACTAGTCAGTCCCGGCACGCTGTGCATGAATGCTTTAATCACGGTGAAAAAGCTGTTTTCCACATTTTTTAAAGTCATTTCACCGTATGAAACAATACGAAACAATCTTCTTGAGACGGCATGAAGGTGGCCCCGCTTAACAGAGGTGGCTGTCAAAAAGAGGCTATAAATTATTTACTATTTATTAATTATTTAGCCGCTTAATACAGGGTGGTCGCCTGATGGAAGGTCGTTAAATAGAGGTTGGACTGAACTTTATATTTGATCTTTATGAGAACTTCTTAATGTTATTAATAATTTCGGTTTTACAGTTTACCTCCCCTCCCCTCCCCTCCCCTCCACCTTTCCCCTGCCCGACCCTGACTTCTCTGACCGGCTAAATCCTCAAAACAACAAACCAACTTGTTCCGTTTATGATCTATAGCATTATTTAATATTGTTGTTTGTTGTTGTTGCTTTTTTTGGTTTTTCGTTTATGAAATGGTAAGGTTTCTGGAGAATTTAAACAAGTTCAGAATTAAACATGACTTACCATTATATCCAGTAGCAGAGCTTGAGGCAGCAGCCGCTCGTGATGTTTGACTAAAGTTGGAATTAGCAGTGTACACTCGCTGCGGCGTGGCTTGAAGTTTGGGTTGTAATCTCTGTATATATGAAGGTGAAGAAGCGACCTGTGTGATTGTTGTGGTTCGCGGTATAATTTGCGTTCTCATCTGCGGCATACCAACGGGCTGTACAGAAGGGAGCTTGGAAGGAAGCGCTTGGCGTACAACAGGTACCGTACGGCGTAAAGTTCCTATAGGAACCGCCGCACTCAAAGCAGGTTTGTATGTAAATTGAGGATTGACGGCAGGAGGTTTGTACACAGCTACTTTTTTCTGCTGAGTCTTAATAGCATTCTGCACTTTTTTCTTGTTCATCTTAAGGAGATGCTGCTGCTGTTGTCGCGCCTGCTGTTCTTGTTGTTTCCGCTGGAGAGCTGCAGCGCGTATTTCCGCTGCACGCTTCAAGGCTTCCTCTTGTTCCTTCTTTTCTCGTTCAAGGGCCCTCTCGCGGTCGATTCGCTCGTGATACTGGCGGATCTCCCAAAGTTCCAATTTAGCCTGTCAAAAATAAGAGATAACAACTAAAACATGACACACACATAGTTGTATAAACTAAAAATATTCCTGAATTTAAAACTGAACCATAAAAACGCCACGTTAACAGAAGTGGCGAGAAAAGTAAAACGCTGGAATAAGCTACATTTTGGTTTTCGGTTACAGAAAGCGGTTAAAAATTGTATTTTCTCCTTTGCAGAAGCTTAAATTTTGATGGTGAAAGAAAGATAAGAATCAAAGCCTGTCACACCTCAGGGTACCACGCCTCAAATACACGAGGACCAGACTGCGTTCGACGATCAGCATCTTCATCATCTGGTTGTAGGACAATCTTTGGTCTTAATGTACGTCCCCTCTTGCTCTTTGTAGGCGCTGGTTTTGGTGGTTCTACTACTGGTTTGGTTAGTGTCCGTATAACTTTCCGCACAAGGTACTTGCATCGCAGGCCATCAACCGAAACAAATTTTCTGTCTGTTATTTCTGTTGTTGTTGTACCTGAATGGGGAAACAACAAGAGATGAAAGAAACTGAGCCTACTTTTGAGAATAGTCAGTATGTTTTTCTTTCTATACAAAATTATCCCAGTCTGATTTTTTTCTCTCGACTGACATCAGTATTGCATCAACAGAAACACCGCTGAACGAGTGTTACAAGGGCCAAAAGACAAAATACCGGTATGTCATGATATGCATCTAAAACATGGTTCATACAGAATTTTTTGGGAAAAAATCAAGGACTTTTTTTTAAGGACTTCTTTTCCACAATAACATGAAGTAAAGACCTTTAAAATGCGAAGGTGGAGGGGAGGGGGGGGGGGGGGGGGGGTTCGCTAAGGCACGGTTCCCAGGGTGAACTTTGCCGGGAACACCGAAATCATATAAATACTCATGATCACCAAGAAAATTTTTGTGTATTGCTGTGCTTTCAATCATTCCTTTGGGCAAAACATTTTTTTAAACCAAGGTTATTTTATTCAAGGAGCTTTCAAAAATATTCAAGGACTTCAGTGGAAAATTCAAGGACTTTTCAAGGACCTTTCGAGGCCCGTGCGAACCATGTAAAATAAACCTCGAATTTTTAGGATAAATGATGCAAGGTAGCTTTCTTAATATAGCTACAGGGAATAACTTCGAGCCCTGGGGCCCGTTTCTCGAAAGTCCCGGTAACTTTCGGGCCCGAAATCAAATATTCAAATCGAAATATAAAGAATAAGAGCTCGGGTCCTGGCTAGCAAACTACTCCACTTTGTTTCATTAACTGATAGTTTTATCATGTTACATGCAAAACTATTGAAACCTCGATCTTTAATAAAAACGGAGACAGCTTACCGGGCCCGTTAATTATCGGGACTTTCGAAAAACAGGCCCCAGCACGTTTATCTAAGCGCCTAAAATATCGATATCATGCGAAAATCTTGCAAAAACGCAATTATTGTATGCTTTTACAGTCAAAACAGGTCAAGCGTACCCCCCAAGATTCTATTAATGAATTGATTATTTGAAAAATGAATCCGTTAGTCGTTCCCGTGACTGGTGTCAAATTCAAAGCGGCATTTCTGCATGCGTAATGAGCAGTGAATATTTTACGAGAACTTCTCTGTATTTGGTCAGATTGAACATCTTTGAATGGATTAAGATTCTTAGAAGACATTTACATCAAATTCAGGAAAACGGAGCTGGTAGAAATTTCATAACTGCCTCGCGTGTGAATTCACGGCTCATTACACATGCAAGAATGCAGAGACCAATCTGAAATCTACAAGTAGCAACGGATTCAACTTTTGAATAATAAATTCAGTAATGTATTCTTGGGGGGTACGCTTGACCTGGTTTGACTGTAATGATAACACCAACATTATGTGAGTTCGCGCCACAAACAGGGGAGATGGAGTGGTACAAACGTTCCACTAACCTGAACTGGTGTAGACAGTATTGTTGTTTCCACGTGGTGGCCTCACGTTCATTTCATCCCATTTGAGACATGACTGTAAAATCCTGAGCTGTATCGCTGCTCCGGCCAGTGTCTTTAAACTCTGAGTTCGGAAACGCCAAGCAACCTTAAATGAAGGACGAGGAATTCCCACGGGCCAGTTAACACCAACAGCACGCGAAGTGTACACATATCCATTTACTTCCTTCATTCCAGCTTTCCTGCCAAGTTTTCTACGTTCATGCTTTTCTAGAGTAAACAAACTTTTTACTGAATGACGCAACGGCCATTTGGCAATCCTTCGGTTAAGCAGAGCACGAGGATCTTTAATGAGCGGTTCTAGGGATGGAAACTTTTCTTCCTTGATTGGTTTGATGACAACTTGTGGCTTGACGTGGGCAGGCTGTTGCTGTGGTCTCTGCGGCACAGTAATAGTGGTGGCAGTTGTTGATGCACCAACAGTCTTTACTGGATTTTGTTGCACGGTAGCACCAGAGACCTGCACTGTTATTGTTTTAGGGACGGCAAGCTGCATCGGGGATCCCATTTGCTGGGCGATAGCCGCTAGCTGTGAACCCTGCAGGGTGATCGACTTGCCATCCGCTGTGACCAGACGAATGAGCTGGGATGGTCCAATGGTTGCACCAGATCCTGGAATTCTCGCCACCAATGCAGCCATACTGTTCACTGGAGCCGTGCTAGCTTGCCCCACAACCGTTGGCTGAACTACATTTGTTCCCTTTAAGACTATGCTTTGACCAGTTAGCCTTGGTGAGGGAAGAATTGGTTTGGGACCAATTGGGACGTACTGAGCTGTCTGGACTCGACTACAAATGGCAGTTTTCTGTGCAGTTGTTATCCTAGTATTCGCACTTCCAGTTGGTTTGTTTACTACTAAACTTTTCACAGCTGTTGATTGCGCTGAGGAAGCTAAAGGAGTTGCTACTGCAACTACATTTCGAGGACTTGTACTAACAACCCCTGTGCTTTGCAAGGTAACACTGGATAACAACGGTTTAATGTTAATCGCGGCTGTTTCTGTAAATGTAGTTGTTGCTGCCGTAGATAATGCGGACGGGTTATCAATGCTAGTCGCACACTGAACAAGTACTGAGGGCAATGACACAGACAACTGTGATGCTGGTACAGGCATTGCTGGTGTACTAGAGGCAGTAGGTGTGGTACAGGTCGGCTTCGCCATCACTGATTTAGCTGTCGTTACATCACAAGTCGAAACTGCGTTAACCCTTGACGAGACAGTAGTAGACGTTTTCGGCACACTGATGAAACTGTTTGTCGAATTTTCACTAGACGATGTAGAATTTTTCATGCCGAGCGATACAGCCTCTCTGTTAACTGTCGTGTCTATGCTAGTGTCTTCTGTTGGCAATGATGAACAGTCGTCACCTGAATTTTGACTGATCCGAGGAGGTGTTTCTGAGCATGAACTTTCAGATATAGAAACAGCTTTGTCATCAATATCCATGGGTTCTGCTTCTTGAATATGCAATGGCTCAGAATCAGCAAAGGTAGTAGATAGGGTCACTGAGCTGTCCACTTGAGGAGAAACATGAGCATCTGTAGAACTACAAACATGTATTTCACTAGTTGGTCTTGAAGGTGAAACTGTGGTGACATCAACATCAACAGGCGTTTCTTGTTCGTTGTGAGTTTCCCCGAGATGAGAAGTAGAAACAGTTGAAATTGAAGCTGTAAAACTGTCATCTGAGCGACTACCTTGCACTGCACCGTCCTCCCCTGAAGAACACTCTGTGGCGACATCCCTGTTTGAGCTTTCAAACAGTGCACCAACTTGACCGTTGTCGCCACCTTTTGCTTTCACCGTCTGTGTATCTGTAGCGCCTCCACAATTCACCCCTGCAGTACTCTGTTCAGCTTCAAAGTTGTTTGAAGGTCCATGAGCTTCCTTAGCTCTTGCCAGTTCTGGTGAGGAGGAAACATCAGCACGGTCTTTAACTTTCGAACAGCTTGAGGCAATGGCAGATTTCTCATCACTGAAATCATCTTTTTCATCGTGATTACAAAGGTCTTCTAAACTACTCTTCGATATGTCAGCTGGCATGTCATGATTTGCCACAGCAATGACATCTTTGTCCACAATACCCAAGCATTGTTTGCCCTTGGCTGAGGCACTGGCATCCGGCAGGTTCTCTGCCCTTTCAGTTTCTAGTGACGTTTCGCTGACTTCTTCTATTAAACTGTCGTTCAGAGAAGTCCTTTTGCTTTGACTTTCGTCTAAAACATCCTCATCTAAGAGAACATTATTAGAAATTCTTCCGGTGCACAGTTCGCTCTCCTTATCACTTACCAGGACTTGGTCGACGGGCTTAATTTCCTTCTCACGTTCATTTGCGTCTGTATCACTTGAGCAAGGCGAGTTGTTTAAGTCTTTATGTCCTCCTAAGCTGTCAGGCTTTGTTAACGCAATACCGTGCATCTCACTCTCTACAGAAAGACTTGGATTCTGATTTTCTTGATCAACCGCCTGTCTGGATTCTTCGAGTACTTCGTAACCGTCACCTTCAACTTGTAACGAGGAGGACTTGTCTGATGTAACCTCACCATCATGCTTGTCTACGTTATTGTCACACTGTACATTCACAAACTCAGATATACCTTGCTGCGATTCCGACAATTCATCTTTCTTAACCTTTGTATCTTGAGTAAAATCTACTGTACAATCTGCATCTATAACACTTTCGTTGCAAACATTTGGGCTTCGTTTGGCGTTAACTAGTCTTTCTTGTCTGGTGCAAGAGTCAAATGGTGAAGTACTTTGTTTCACATTGGAATCAGTTATTGTAGCATCCTCTAAGCATGCTGTATCTAAAGAATCACTCGTTAGATTCGGTTTGTCATTACCTTCAGATCCCTTGAATACAAACGAAGTACTACGATCATTCTGAGATGTGAGATTGTCAACATTCAACTGATTTTGAACAGATTCTTTGTTACCAGTGTTCTCTGTAATGGATTCCACTTGTTGGGCATTCTGTGCATTACTAACACCACAAGAGGACTCCAGGGTTGAACAATCCACCGAAAGGTCATTATTAAATTCTAATTTTTCTTTATCAGCATTTTGCTCGGAAGAATAAATAAGTGCTCTATCATAAGTGGATTCCATTTGAGTGGTATCTTCTGTACTAACACCGCTAGGGCAATCTACCATGTCTTTATCAGCGTTACTTTCTCCATTACTGATAGACACTGACAGAAGATTATCGCTAGTTTCACTTCTTTCGGGACGCTCAAAAACACAGATAGATTCTGAAGAAGTGTCTTGAAGGGTCACTGGTGAAGAATCCAGTGCAACGACAGAATCCTTTGCTAGGGCAAGTGTTGAAACAGTTTGTGTTGGTGTAGATGGTTCAGGAGACTCGACTGCCCCAGAAGAAACGACCTCGGATGAAGAGACAGATTCCTGTGTTGTTAATGGCTCGGGGGAAAATGTAATACTTGAATTGCTTCTATTTACGTCTAAACTTGAAGAGCCTTTGTCAAAAGTAGCATTTAAACTACAATCTTTCACAGATGGAGACAAAGTAGCTGCAGAATTTAAAAATGAAGTGGATGAAGACGAACTTGAAACAATTCGTACAGAGGATTGAATTAAATTATCGGAAGATGTTTTTGTTGGTATTGTCTGAATGGATGAGACTGTCGCAACAGATTTTGAAGATGATGCAACTGTCAGAGACAATGAAGTTGTGCTTGGGCACTCTACACTAGACAACGACGTAGGCACTGTACTTGAAGCCGTTTGTGAAGTGGCGGATACCGAAATAACGGAAGATGACCTTGTCGAAACTTGCTGACTTGCTGGGACTGCTGGATTAACACATGATTGAGCAGAAGCACATGTAGCACTAAGAGGTTGTGGAACTAAAGAAGCAACAGTTAAAGGCGTTGTAGATGTAATAGAGCAGGAAGTGCTTGCAGTAGTAGCTGATGATGTAATCTGTGTTGAAGATGCTAAATTTAACCTCGTTGTGGTCTGGACAGAGTTTTGCGATAGTGATGGTGTAGATGATACTGCATTTTGAACACTTGATGAGCTTTGTACTGCTACGGCTGTTGTAGGCATGGTTGTTGAAGTTGTTTGACCTGTAAGAGCAGGAGTTGTTGCATTTTGAGGGAGGGCCCGCTGGGCAGCAGCAATCTTGGCTACTTTATCCGCTTCTTTCTTTAATTCCTCCTTTCTTTTCTTCGCTTTCAAAGCACTGATCCTATTTGTAGTGTCCAGCAGTTTACGCTTCTTATTGACAAAAGACGTGTCCTTAAGATCTCCAGTAGGACGTTTCCTTTTTCTACACTGAAGCCCACTTGTCCAGACCCATCCACCACCACCAAACAAGCGGTACTCTTCACCTTTCTGTTTCCACACCTGATGATGCGGCATCCATGTGTAATTAACTGTAAAGAGCGAAACAGTTACCAGTTACGAGAACAAAACAATGACAACTGTAAGTACCACGGTAACTTTCACAAATAAAAAGAATGTGAGTTATCAATAAACTTCCCCCCTCCTTTAAAAACACACCAAATCTGTCTCAAAAATTAATGCTGAAAGATGGGAAGTAACACCTGGTTCAAGGGACCTTCAGTATTTTCAAACTTAGAGATACGCAGCAACGAACTGTTGAGTTCTAATCTTTTAACCAAATCACCTAAATCAATACTACAAAGTGAATAGGGGATTTAGTGCTAAAATAATGTGACATAAATAAAATTTAACTCAAGAATGAAATTGCACCATGCCAACAGGAATCTATTTTTTAACAAGTAGGTCTATGTACCAGTACATACCAAATCCCTTGCTTTCCAGTTCAGGTTCTTCTTCATCTTCTTTGTGATCTTTCTTTTTGGGTCCGGTTTGACGAGCCTCGGACATAACACGATGTAGCTCCACATGACCTACTGCATCGTTCCACACATTTAGATAACAAATAGGCCTAATGGAACCCTGCAAAAATGACAGAGCTGCTGCAAACTCTTGCGGAGTTTTTGACATGTGAACTGCCCTCACCCATGTGGAGCGCTGAAGTGGCCAGGATGGATGCATAAAAGAAGTGGCAATAGAATTTTCAAGGCCAACTACAGAGAATCGCAAAGTGTTCAAAATGACTTCTTTACTTCCATTAACATCTCCATGCCACTTGAACTCGTTGAGACTAAACTTGTGGGTGACACTGCGTCTTTTGTCCCGTTGATCCAGATGTTGCTGTTTAGTGAGTGCAAGGGCATTGCTTGCAAACTGGTTGACATATGATGAGTAGTTGCCTTCAGAACCAAGTCTAAATACAGGCTCTTCAACTTCTTGCTTTGTTTCACTGACTTCACAAGCTGTCCCACTTGCATTCACAGTGTTTCCTTTGGCACCAATTACAGTGTCATTGGAAGAAACAGTGATTGACTGACCAGCACTAACCACTTGTTTACCTGAACTGCTATTTGCAATCAAAGGTGGAGTAATTCCTGCCTTAGTAAAATAATCACTCTTCACTGTCCTGCTAGTGTTGGTACTTGTAACATTGTCACTTACACTGTTGTTAGTCTCAGCAGTTTGATCCTTGGGCAGTAAAGTTTCAATTTCTATTTTAGGTTTCACATCCAGCTTGGTGCTAGATGATTGTTCAGTTACGGCTTTTGTAGGGATATGTTCTTCTTTTGCAGTTGGATACTCTTTGCCATCAGCAGATGCAGTCATTTCTGTGCTTGTTTCACTCCGAGGGTTAGATGTCTCCTCATATGAGTGCCTGTTCTCTTTCTTTTCCTGGTAAACATCTTTTTTGACAGCAGGAGCTGCAACAACCAACATATCAGCACCATACTCTTTACAGGAGTCCAGTTTTTTCTCATCCTTCACCTCCTCGTTACCCTGAGCTTCTTGAGCTGTGTCAGACTGGCCTGACACATTGGGGGCCTTCATCCTAAAGTAAGGGCTACCTTGGGCAGCTGCAGACCTTCTGTCTCTCAACAGCATTTGTTTCTCAGCACTAATATTACTGGAATTATCAACTTGAGGCCGTGTAACAATCTTCTTTACCTCATCATCTGGAACAAATGTTAGAATGGCTGAAGCTATCACGGGCTTTGATGAAGAAGGCATCTCATCAGTTACTGCTGAATAACTAGGTTTCCTTTCAGGCACCACTGAAAATGAAGCACAATACACATGATAAATTATACTTAAAAGGACAATATTTTCAACTCTTCTAAAGAAGCACTGTCTCCTGTCAGAAAATTTCAGAATTAAAACCAGTCCAAAGACTTGTCGCTCCCTCCTCCTTCCTCCTAAATAATAAAATTATCCATTGGTTTTGAATACAGTATTACTGTCAGTTACTCAATATGAAATTCATTTTAACTATCACTGTTCCTGGTTAGGGTCATTTTAAAGGAACATCCGTGTCACTGAATGCCTTAAAATATAATATGAATTTTTATTGACAGCAAAAAACATATTTAATTCAGATTGCCACCATTCTCATTATGCACAGATTCACCTGAATTATTTTCCTCTTATTGGATCAACTCTGTAAAGGAAACAGTGATCCCAAGGCACAAGACCCAATTTACACTGATTTACATTGAAAATAATTATCCTTTATCCCATAATACCAACGCTGTACAAATACCTCAAAACAATATTGCACTAAAAGCTTTGAAATACTCCACCCATTGGACATTGACGAAACGTTTCTTCTTTTATCTCAAAAAATTGGAAGAACATAACATTATCTTACCATAACTGGGATTCTCCTCTGAGGTGTCCATCTGTTCATCTTCTTCTTCTCTATGTTCTTCTG
This sequence comes from Porites divaricata, assembly GCA_038088405.1. NCBI lineage: Eukaryota > Metazoa > Cnidaria > Anthozoa > Scleractinia > Poritidae > Porites > Porites divaricata. The sequence continues at coordinate 545,250 of JBBMOI010000019.1, read as the reverse complement.
GATCCACAGGTGAAGTAACTGAAGTTTGCTCCTTTACTTTAACTTTCAGTGGCCTTCTTTTGGTCAGTCCAGATGGGAGATCCCCTAAAATTGACACAGGATTTTAAATTAGCATCCACTTTGATCCACATGCTAAATACAAGATACTTAATTTGTTTCAAGATGTGTGCAAATCTTATATAACAAACACCTGAGTTTCAATTAATTTACAACAAATTTCTTTTTTTGCGTTTAATTAATTGTAGTAAAACCTGATCCTGGTTTTATACATTAATCACCTGCCTGAGGCTAAAATAAAAGTTTCCAGGCTGAGCTCTCACCTCGTGCAGCCTCAATAAGAGACTCAGTTATTTCCATGTGCCGGACCATAACCTTGTACCTTGCTTTTATTACAGAAAGGAGCCTCTTTTCTTTACCATCTTCCTCCAAGGCTTTGATCAGGTCATCAAGATGTTCTTTGTAGCTGTAGTACAACGTATCATCACTTCCTTCCCTAATACATTGTAAATAAAATTAAAACAAAGTAAATTAAAGATCAACAAGTAAACTTGACTTCTGAAGTACTACTGAGAGATGAGAATAGGAGGTCTTTGCTATGGTAAAGGCCGGAGCATGCAATTTACTTTCCAATGGGTAAATGCTTAAACAACATAAAGCCTGGGCCCTGCAAAGGTTGCATCTGCAGTGAGAGAAATTAAGATGGAAAAATCGTTTTGATGCAATAAAAGAATAATTTTGAATAAAATGCAAATGCCCATGACATTACCCAGAAGTGAAGCCACCTTCTATGGGTGCATTTCATTACCCTGATTCTGGAAAGGGGATGCATTCTGGATTATTCTGGAACAGTCTATACCAATCAAACCAATTTTCTCTTTTTAGAGTGATTTGCTAGTTTGTTTATTGAGTACAGTGTTGCCTTAAAATTTATGTTACAAATATGGCATTGACAAACAAAAATGTTGGAACAGGTATATTAAAATTTAAAAACAAAATGCATAAGGAGACACATGGTGTATTTTATTGTACCAAAGAGAAGTTTTAATGGGGCCAGTCAAACCATGAACACCAAAACACTTTTGCCTGCTTTTTTGCAATGCCAATCACAGACTTACTTCATAAGGAGGCTCATATATTTATTACAACTCTATATGACTCACAATAGTACTTAAAAAGGTAGACTTTTCTCTCCAATTCAAAAGCAGAGGCTCACAAGCAGTATGGGAAAAGCATATACTTCTTGTGCAGTGCATCAAGGGACAAGTACTTCAAAGTATGCAAAGGCAAGACAGAGTTTGACTCCACACACTTCTGGCCTGCAGTAGTAATGTGGCTTCAATAGTCTTGCAGGAGCTTTCTGGAGCTAATAGAGCGTTTCCCACTGACCGCCCCCTTTGTTGTTAACCGTGTTAAAAAAATTAAACTTCATTCTAATAAATTGGACAGTACACACCATCGCATGCACGCACTTGAATGTTTATTTTTTTCACTTACTTTCAGAATATCTTTTTACCAAATATGTTATAGTTATGATTAATTGGTAACAGAAATATGTTGCATTCAATTTGGTCTATAATCATACTATGATTGAACAAACCATACTCCCGTGCTTAGCCACCATTAATTAAATAATCTTGAGAAAGTGGACCACAGGATAGAGGGGTTGTAAAATTGCAAGTAAACACTTTTTTTACCCACCAGAGCGGGTTACTTCAGCAATCTGGGGTCCCCCACCTCCATGCAAACAGGCCCTTAAAGAGGGTAGTCAGTAGGTTTTTCGGGATCCGGGATTTTCCTTTATTTTGGGCTCGGGATTCAGGATTCTAAAGCAAAATCGGGGCGAGATTCGGGATTGAAAGTATGCTCGGAAGGTAGGATGCTAACAATAACCCTCGGGATTATGGGATTCCTTGAAATTTTTGGTCGAGATTACGGGATTGGAAAACCCTATTGGGGACCCCCCTTAAAGAGTTCCATCCTTGACACAATTTGCATACTGCCCTATAAACATAATTTTGTGACATGAAATTTTAGCTAATTTGCAAAACTTGTCAAAGTAAAATTTCCTTGTTAAAAATAATCTCTGGTCTATAACCAAATGGTGGTTAAAAAGAAAAAAATTGTTGTCACAAAAAACATCATGCCATAAGGTCCTTGTCACACATGTGCTGAGATGCACAAGCTTGCTGCAAAATAACAAAAATATGAATAATTTGTTTTAACCTCCATGTTGGATTCAATCTACTTACACAAACAAACGTCTGGCTAAAAACCAGTATTTTCTTCCTTCCCTGTCTACCCCTAAAGGGGTGTTTCTGAGCCATCCATCCCTGTTCCAATCAACTGAACAGTCCGTGACGCCTTTGAGCTGGTGCATCTCGCATATAGGACAGAGCCAATCCCCTTCGGGGACCACTTCTAGCGGTGGTTTGAGGCAGTGAAGATGGTAGACGGCAGGGCAGTTTTCACAGCAGAGTAAATCACCCATTTTAGAACAGTTTCGGCAATGATCCTCCGACTCGACCATTCCTTCGTTCATAACGTCGTACCTGACTGAGTTTGAAGCGAGAAATTGATCGCAAAGTCGCTGCAAAACCTTCAGCCTTTTTTCAACCGTTGTGAAAGGGAACGGGTCTTCGTTCTCGCTCACAATGACAGCTGACGAAACATCTCCAAATTCGGTTTTGTCGGACATAACGTAGCTTCGAATAACATCAGGCCAAGTAAAATCACCAAGGCAGTACATAAGAATATTGAAACTGTCTTTCTCGTCGCTCGCTACAAATGTCAAACCACTAGCATCATCCTCCGACAAAAGAAAGCGAAGCAAAGAGAGATGTATTTGTGCAAGCAAAGAAGACTGGTCTGGCGACTTCATTGCTCCGCAGAAGTCTTCAAACCTAAATGGAGAAAGCCGAATTATCCGACTGAAATGCCTAAGGATCTCATAAATACCTAAGGCTTGTAAAATATATTCTGGGTCGAGTAAAAGATCATCTGATGAAGGAGCTAACTTGACTGGCGACACGGCTTTAAGAGGCTCAACATAGCGAATTTTCGTGTATGTAGAGCTTGAAAGTGAGGAACCAGGACTAGAAACTGAGTCATCATCACTTTCTGAGTCTGACGATTCCATTCCGTAGTATTTTCTTGGTGTAGTTGAACTATAACCTCGGGTTTTAATGCCATGTGGAGAAGAGACACGAGGACTCGCATGGCCGCCATGTTGATTAGTTGCACTCGAGACATTTGGCGTTTTGGCATTTTGAGACTGATATTTGGGAGGTCTTCCCCGTCCTCGCTTCATTTTTCGATTATTTGATTAGCCTGATACCATAGCACATGAATAAAGTGCCTTTAGCTTTCTCCCATTAGCTTTTAGTGTTATTTTCCCCCATTTTCTCCTTGCCTCACTTTTGAGAAGCCATTTTTACTTCGCGGGGAAAGAGCGACTCCTAGGTCACGTGACCCTCCCAAAAATGCAACATGCATATTGAAAATTTTAATAGCCTGAGCTGTTTGATTAAAAGATTATATGGATATTTCATATCATTTTTCTTGTAGGAGATATGCGTAAGAATTTTAAGTGCAAGAAAACAGTTACAAAAAGTGAAGGCTAAGAAAAATAATCAAAGCACCTCTTTCTTTATCCCTCTATTGAATTTGCCCTACCCATAATGCGTTGCAAACTTTCTTCCTTCTCTTTTTCCAAGATGGCGGCGTCTCCATCAATTTCGATGTACCGTCTGCCGCCTTACTGTGAGACTACATCAGTTCCACTTCCTAAATGCATGTATACTTTACCGTCCTACTTTCAAGCAAGTTCAGAGATAGTGGTGAGTCATGTTAGTTTATTTATCTATCGACGATTTTTGTTCTGGATTGTTTTTCTACACATTGTACTGCCATTCAATGTGTAGTTGTAGCTGTGTATCAAACACACGGTGATTTCATTTTTTCTAAGGAACCCCGATCTCCGCAATCACCACCGAGTCTTAAAGGCTTAGAAACAAGACAAGAAAATATTCTTTGTGAACTGAGTGGGCTTAGAGCTGAAGTTGAGGAAATGGCGTCTAACCTTGGAGTGTCTCTTCCGCAACCCAGACTGAAAGTGAGAAGGCACTTGAGTTAACTTTCATCTTTGTAGTAAACATATAATATCATATCTAAATGAGAATATCTTTTAAAAAGGTAAAGAGGCCTAATTTAGGTTGTAATAGTCATCATGTGACTAACAAACCTAACAAACCAGCTAATGCCAAAGGTGCACTCACTCATCTTCCGCCCTCTCTCCATCAGGGCTACAACCCCAGACATAATTTTTTGAAACACATCCGGAAAACACAAGAGTAACTAAGTCTTTTCATGATTACACATATTTTTTCCTCTTTTCTCCCCACTTTTGGCATAAACATCTTTGAAAAACAACATTAAAGAGGAAGGGGATAAGAAAAATTAATACAAGCATTTAAACAATTATATGAGAAGCAGGGCTTCTGATATTTTGTGCGATTGCGGAGTCGCGAAATTCAGGTGAATCCGCAAAATCCAACAACATTCACAAAAACACACAAAATACATTTTGTACAACATATTTGAAACTTATCTCAGCTACTGCGGCTGTTTACTTGCTGTAATGGTGCAAATTTACCTTGAAACTTTGTCACTGAAACAAGCAAACAACATCCTGAAACTACCAGGCATAGATTATTTTGTGAAAAACTGGGCACTAACCATGATGTTACAGTCAAACCGAAAAACCATGACTCTTTAAAAATTTGAATGTTATTGTATTGCAAGAAAAAAGCCAACCAAATCTGAGCAAACTGAACTGCAAGCAAGAATATTAATTAGTTTGTGGTTTTGTGGCTAGTTTGCATGTCCTGATCTTTGCTATGATTGGTCATAACACAATAAACATTCCTGAGATATTTCAAGTGTTCACAGTTTTCCCGGTCGCACTGTTAAGGTTTTGCCATTGGTTCATTTCTGGAGTCTATTGTTGTTGAAGGAGCAAACCTATGTTAAGAAAACATTAAAAATGCTGGTCTGGTCAGCGCAAAACCGATCGATTTCTAACAAAATTTGCGCTGAAAATTCCCACAAAATCGGTTGTTTTTTTCTGATTGCTTTTTGGCAAAGTTTGCTCCAAAATTCCCTCGAAATCGGCTGATTTTTTCGTGAATTTGTCCCTTTGTGACTTTTTTTTGGTGACCTATCAGAAACCCTGAAGAATGTATCTCCCTTTCATGGGTATTTAAAGCTAGTTAAAGCTACTGGATAAGAAGAAAAGACAGGATTTGAGGTTGCAATATTATTGAGAATCCAACTCAGGACCTCTCCTACAGAAGGTTTTGCAGTAAACGACTTTGCTAGTTCTTTCTCCTTTGTAATATTGTAGACAGATTTCTTGAGATATACTGATCTGTAGGATGCAATAATATGGAATACAATATCTGCTTCTTTTTAAGGCAATTCCAAGCACCCAAGACTTTGTTTTATCAGCTTCACCAGCAGACCCACCACTTATCATCTGCACCTTGCAGCATATCATGAAGCAAAAAAAATATCCTCACTCTGTGGCCAGCCATGTTCACTCGTCTATTCAAGGGCAAATTCCTGAATTTGTTAAAACACATTTTCAGAACTTCACCTCATCCACTAAAGAAATTGGCCGAGCATCAGTCATTTTAACAATTGTTTGGAAAAAAGGTTGGTACTTGTATTTATATGTCAGTGAGAGCATGTTTATCTTTGTATCTTTGTATGTTGGGATGTTTGTTGCAAGATCCAATAAGGTTGAAGGTACTATGAGTTGATGCTTAGGAACCAATGAGATCTTGGCATCTATTTAACATGGCATTGGTAAAGGTCGAACAAGGGCACTTTGAGACCGCCATCTTGATTCTTCACAATTGTTTCATCTTTTATTACAGCTACAGGTGTTTGGAAGCATTACATAAAATGACTTTATGATTCAAACGCTGTGAACAGTGATGCAGCTGTTTAAGGGTTCATATTTTAGTGTGGATGCTGCTTCAAGTCATTTGTGACCGATTCGACTATCACAAACGGTACAACGCACATATTTATAAGTTGTGTTTCACCTGCTTCCAGTGCAGGTAGAGCATAAAAGATAATAATTATATTTTCAAAGCTCTTCCAATGAAACAATAATTGATCTTTAGATATGAACTTTAATTCGAAACTATGCAGCATATAAATTGTGGTTTTAGACGTTTGAAAGGCAGCTTATTTTTTTGGAATTTGTATCGAGTAAACAAGCTTTATTCTCTCGCTTACAAAGTTGAACAGAGCTTTTTCGTTCCAGCAAGTAAGACATGAATAAGTTAACAACATGATACATCCTTCCTGCTTACTAAGTATTATAGTTATTGAAATGTATTTTATTTAGTAAAGATGCATAACTTAAGTGAAACGGTAGCGGTCAGGGAATTAAAATTTGGAGGAAGCTAGTTGACAAAATAATTTCATATTGTTTTACAGAGTGGAATAACGTGATATGAATAGAAAGATATTTTGGCAGTATGATAATTTTTGTGGAAGTTAATATGTTAGGCTATATCAACCGTGACATTGCATGAAGCATAATTTAATTGCAGATGTTGTAATGAAGCCGAGCTAATTTTTAAAAATCTTTTGAAAAAAATCATAGTAACCAATTTACGTTTTTTTACATACAAATTATTGTAAAAGGGCCAAAGTCCAACATCGGTCTGATAACTCGAATTCCCTCACATACAACCCAGGAAAGGGGCAAAGTCGGACACTTGCACGTGCAAACTGTGTGATTCTACATCTTATGCAGACTGGCTTTTCACAGTAATAATAGTAAACTTGAACTTATGAAGACATCTTTAGTTTTGTAACTAGTGCCTAAGCAAAGGTTCTTTTCTTTTAAGAAGCAATAACTTACAACCCTTCTAGAATTAAGTCATCAGTCTTGAAGGCTGTTTCATTAAAGCAGAATCGCATGTGACAACTTCGTGAATAATGATGGTGCAACCATCTACAGCAATGATGAAAATCGTGACATTTCTATGCTATTCGGTCTTCGACGAGTTAAGATATCATGAAGAAACCTTGAAACCTTTGAGTCTTCCCTCTAAGCAACAATTGGTGAGTTGATATTCATAGTACTTTAACAATTTGTTTATTTTGCACCAGATGTCTCAAGGAAAGACAAAGAAAAGTGAATCGGTAGTATGAGGAACGAATCAGTTATGTGCAGCGGTTCTTGTTTTCATTAGGGAGTTTAAGATATGGAGACTACGGACTACGAACTACGGCTGGACGAGCATTGTCCTTTGTTTGTAGCGCTGGGTTGAGTCGTGCAAATATAGAACATTAAGATTGCACTACAGACAGTAGACTACGAAAGAAGAGGTGGAGAGGGAAACAACACGCACAGATTTTCTTGTTTTCATCACAGTTCACAAAAATGCAAGTCAGTTTTGCATGTGATCTTATCTTTAGAACAATGAACAAATTCTTCCATACTTGAAGGAAGCAATTACGTCGGGTGAAATTGGTAAACAAAGTTTTGGTTACACAGGTTTTATTTTTTCGCCCATGAATACTTATGTCAAATATTAAAGAAATAGACAGAAATAGTAATAGCTCATATATTAGATTTAGAAGATGGACTTCTCCGACTACTGATCTGATGTAGTTTGAAGTATTGAAATGCCAAGTTTTGATTGTCTCGAAGATGTTTACATCATTTTCATTCAGCAAATGCAATACAAAAACTTGCATAAACAAAGGTTACACAAGTAGAAAGGCACACTAATCAGTTGGAACAAACATTGAAACTTTTCAAGTGCGAAGAGAAAGTAAATTACCTGCATGAGTTCTCTTCTCCTCGGCCGTCAATCTGAATTCTGCGTATAAACAGCTAAGCTTATTTAAATATGAGCTTGGCTAGATAAAACTGTAGTCACAGCGGTGGATTAAAAGGGTAAATCTGAGCAGAAATTAGACACAACTTACATATTTTGCTTCCCTCTCACTTAAAGCAGGTGAATTGAAAACTTTTTTACGAAAAGACGAGATTCTTGAATTACAGAGATGGCAAAATACGAGCAAAATGTTCTCCGTAGTCCCGACTACGCGAAACAGCTCAACAACTCACCGTAGCCGCAGGACTACGCGGGGAGAATGAACAGTCACATGGTTTTGATCATGCGCAGTAGTATGTTTAACCGTAGTCATAGTCTGTAGTCGCCGTATCTTAAACTCCCTATTAATGTACTGCAATACCCAATTTCGCACAAAACATAGCCTTTGTTTAGGATTCATGGTGTTGTGGAAACTATTGTTGGTTAGCTGTGGTTGTACTAATGGTGTGGAACCTATGACTGGAGCTATGTAGACAGTAACTAGGTGAAATGAAGGTATTGTGAGTAACAGTTTTGCAGTTAAAGCCATTGTTGACTTTTCTGTTCATACATTATTAAACCCATTCGCTCCTGGAGATTTTGCCGAAAAACACATTTTGAAGCTAGTCAAGTGGTTTTCTGGTCACTGTCATGCTATTATGAGCTAAAACTTACCACAAAACCGTTTACAGGTTGTAAACTTCACGGCCTTCTGATCCAGATTCAAAATGTCAGCTTGCGAAGTTCGGGCATGCGCAGAAAGCAAAATTTCAAGATAGTTTTGAGTTTAAAAGTGACACAGCAGTCTTGACTTTTACTTTTCGCTTTTTCTCCTCCCCTCTTTGTTCACTTTTCGTACCTCGTTTTTATTTTTCTCTCGCTGGGCATCTAGTAGGCTACATTTTGGTAGGAAGAGTTTTTAGGAAAGCTTTTAGGATCTTAGGATTAGGTGAAAAGAAAGGTAGGTGGGCAATGGAACAAGATTTTCATACAGTTTTTCAGGTCAATCTTACATGGCTTTTTGCCTTGTTCTCCGTTGTCCTTGACTGAATTGTGCTAATTCTGGTATGGTTTGAAAGATGTCTTCTCACTGCACAAGTTAGGAGAAAAAGTTGTCCTTGAATGTTAAAACTGATGACATCACAAGGGGTAGAAAGGACATGGATCCGCACAGGCGGTTACGGGCGGTTCAGTGGTGAATGGGTTAATAGATTTTCAGTTTTGGTGAACTTAGTAGTGGCTGACTTTTTCCTACCTGGAGTTTCCAAAGGCTCAAAGTAAAAATCCATTCATGGGGGAGGGTGGGTTCCTCTCTAGGATTTTGGGTGGGCCAAAAGGATCTTCTGACTTTGATTTTCACACAAAGCTGTCTGTAGCCTGTATAAAAATTAAGGGTGCATTCAATTGACCGAATTCAAGAATAAGAATACAAACTCAAAAAATCAATTGTTTTTGGCTTTCGTTTCATTCTAGAACATTTGTGGAAACTAGTAAACTTGTCACAAATTTGTCACAAATTTCTGCACATTCTTTAATCCAGAATACAATCAATCGAATGCACCCTAACAAAAACTTGGTATTTTTGGGTGTGTTTTCTACACAACCTACTTATCATACTCTTTTCCTTCCCATTCTCTTCATTTAAAAACCACAGAGAGTCCTCCAGCCGTGTGGGATCCTGTTTGGTTTTTGGAATTAATAATTACCCCCGGTATTGATTTAGGGAGATTTGGTGTCTAAAATAATTGACTGAACTTCTTCCACCAGATTTCCATCACTTTGCTTTTCCTTTTACACAGTAAAAAAGGAACTCAATTTCCTTTGAGAAGCTTTTTGTTTTTGTTTAACTGAGTACCTAAATCTAGATGTCAACATTAGCTTCCTTTGGGTTAATTCTTTCCTTTTGAAGCCAAGCAGCAACAATTTTCCAGTAAATTAAGCCAGGCGGCCTTCCAGCCTTAAACTCCTAGGGAGAACACTGAGTCATGGACAATTATCTGAAAAGAAACAATGCAATGAAGTTGGGTGTTATAGGGGTTAGTTTTCAATGTTTGCTTCTGTTTTTGGTTTTGCTGCATTTGTCCAATTTATTTTCACTAAGTTATAACATATGTGCTAATGTATGCTAATATCAGCAATTTTCTAAGCACTACAATTATTTTTTATTTTTGTGTTTTCCTCATTTTTTTATCCAAAAAGTTATGTCAGACTCATGTTGGGCTGGTGAGACTCTAGCTAGCTTGTATATCAAAATCTCACTTGTAAGATCTTGACTAAAAACCTATCTGTGCACTTTGCCATGATTGCTAAAAATCTAAATATATCAATCAGATAAAGCATAATCCATACTGTTTACAAGATTAATGATAATTGTATTTTACACTGTGGATACACTGTAAATAAGGTTACAAAATAAACAAAAGGAAAAATGGAGGGAAAAGAATAAATCTTGCTGTTGAATTTCTTTATCTTAATTTAGCTTGTTTTTCTTTTTTAGAAAAAGGTCTACCCTATCTTGTTGCATCACCCTGTTCTCACACTCCTCTGACTGGTGAAATAACCATTGCTCGCTTTCTTTGCCGTGTTCTTCTACCAAACTTATATGGAAACTTGTCAACTGAAGATTCTGCAAGTGTTGATAGCTGGATTGACCAATCATTAGCAGGCAGTAAAGCCAGAGCTGCTGCTATAAAAAGTCTTGAGGCTAAGCTTGGAAAGCAACAGTGGATTTTGGGAAGTAAAATGAGCCTTGCTGATGTTGTTCTAGCTTGCTGTATTGTGAAGGAGAATGGTGTTAAATCTGTTTCCAGCAATGTCAACAAGTGGTTGAAAAGAATTCCTGGCCTGATCACATGTTAATACAGAGATTTAGTATCTCATTTAAGCAAATGGTAAATGTCCAATTGTGTCACTTGCCAAGTTTTGCATTTCATGTACTGTACTTTCCAATGACTGGGCATTATTTCTACACCAAAATTAGCAGTTCACGCTAGTTTCATCCATAAGATTTTTTCAGGCAATTTACTAATTACTAATTTGCAATTTACTAATTTGCAATTGTCAACTTTGCCATTGCCATAAATCTGATTCTAAATCTGTCCAATACTATTCTGTATTCAATTTTTAAGCGCTGAGTACCAAGCTTGGATTTCTGAAATTCAGCAGCCTGCAACAATGAATTACATCATTTTCATTTAATATTTTTGCAGTCAATGACTGTGAGCCTTGTGAAGATGTGCTGATGCTTGAGTTCAATTGTCTTGCCCAGTAATAACATTATTTTTTTACAGTACATGCCAACTATTATTCAAGAACATGTTAACTGATCACTTTGTTTAACTTGCCAACCAGTGTAGTTAATTACAAAGAAAGTTCAGTTTTTCTTCTTAGCTGTACACCAAGTTTGAGCCTATGCACCGTGTAAAAACAACTTAAGACATACAGTCAGTGTATGTAAGTTGAGACAGAGCAGTTGGACAGTTGGACCATAAGTCAGTCAAATGGTCCCAGGTTTTAATGCACCTTCCCCATTGTATTGTACTCACTGTGTCTGCTGACTAGAACAGTACTTTGAATATAAGCATTGCATTTAAATGCCCACTCAGAACATTAATCAAATTGAAGTATTTTTAATGTGCCATTGTAGACAAGTGTAGTGGTGGCTTTTGGCAGTTAACATAACTTGGATCCTGCAAAGCTTTTTCATCCTGTCATCTAAAACTGATAAAGAATAGACCTCTTTAGCTTTTATGTTTTGTTCTCCCAATAGAGGTCCCAGGGAAACTTGACCCTGTGTCTTTTCATAAATTTTGCGTACATATGCACATGAATAAAATAAAATTTGAAAGAAACAGTTCCTTAGAGTATTATCACATGACCTGTATTGGGAAAACAAAACATACAAGCTAAAGAGGTCTTTTGCAATTATTCTTATGACCATAAAGCAGAGATGCCAACCTCTGGAGACCTAAAGTCGGGAGACTGTCTATTTTTACTTCCCCCCCAGAATTTCAACGAACCCCCCCCCCCCCGAAAAATTGACCCAGCCCCAAATGGGAATGACTTAGGACATTACATGACGTCTTACATGATTTACATACTATCAAAATTCGAATGCTACAAATAATCTTTGTCAATGACAAAAATGCCCCAGAAACCGTTCTGCGAATAAGAAAAATTCAAGTTTTGAGCTAAAAATGGGCTAAATATCAAACTAAGTCCGTTTTGTTTTTTACTAAGTATTCAATATTTATAGTGGACGTGAAAAGCGGGAGATTTACGTACCAAAGCGGGAGACGAGGCAAAAAAGCGTAAGTCTCCCGCCAAAAGCGGGAGAGTTGGCATCACTGATAAAGGGTTCACAATAAAAATGTAAGAAACATGAAGAAAGAGCAACTACATAACTTAAAATTTTTTGAGTGGTAATACGACAGATTAGAGTCCATTCGATTTGCACCGATTCATATTGCAGATGTTTACACAATTTCCATACAATGGAAAACGCAATATTCCATACACTCATTCATGTGGGGACCACAGGTAGGTGAGGTTACCCTCCAAGGAGTCCTTCACTTCCCATTTCCAGTTCCGGTAGTTGGCCCCAGCGCGAAGAGAGCTCCCTTTTGCCGCAGAAAACATAAAAAAATCTACCGCTGAGGTGGACTTGTAGATGGAGTTTGTACCTGCCATAATTGCCTCAATTATGGCAAAGTTTGAACAAATTCTGTTAGAGCGTTTTGGAAATATTGTGAAACAAAGTTTTAAGAATAATAAAAACAGTGAAATAGCATGCTATCCACACAATTAGCTAATATTTTAAGAAAATGATAAGCTTTGGAAACACGGCTTTATCGCACAGTGGTTTGCCTCGATTGAAAACTGAGATCGCGACTTAGAATAATTTTATTGACCTGCATTCTGGTCAGCATGCCTACAAATTTCGTATTATTCAAAAAAACTCTCGATAATTTTTTTTATACACTTGACAATCCGGAGATCAATTGTCAATAAATATACCCTGTAAGTTTTAAGAGCATTGAAAACAGGGAAGGCTTTTGAATTATAGGGCTCAAATATAACCAATTTCCCCCCAGATTTTGTGTTTACAAGTGAGCGTCCTCATTATTCACTGGCATTGTTTTCAAGTTTCAAATGCACGTGCACAACTAGCAAAAAAAAAAAAAAACAGTGCATCAAAAAGAATTTTCGATTATTTTCCGAAGAAATATCCGGAATATTACCAGGGGACTAAGGGTGGACCCGGTGAGAGGGGGCGCCCAGGGGGCTAAAGGTGTCTATCATATCATTATTTTGTGCTTACTTATTCGTAGTTCTACCAATTTCTTTCTCTCAGCTGTTCCTTTAGTTAAGTCTAGGTAATTAGAAGCGGTATAATCGCTTTTGAAGATTTAGCAAAATTCTAGTTTTTGAGAGTAGTCATGAGAGGACACAGAGGCTTTTTACCGTAAGTACAATCTCACGCAGAGAAGTTTTCTTCGCGGGTAGCTAATCCGACTTAATCCCATTTAATATGTCGCGCTCCTCGAAAGTGCGAAAATTTTCTAGTTGTGTATTAGATTTCAGATACATTTTCTTAATCTTCATTTCGCGCCAGAATAAATTAGTTTGCGCGCAAAGGGCTCCTAGAAAAATCACAAGGTTCGTTCGAGTTCGAGTCACCTTCTGGAGATACGCCAGCTTGGTAGCTGGAATACATTGCTGAGGCGAAGATCTGGCATTTTTCCCCCTCGTCGTACTTTCCCCACGAGAAATATTTAATTTTGTAGCGAGATTTCGGTGGATTTTACTTCCAGCGGCTTCGTGCAGCATGCTACTTGTGAAAGAAGAGTCAGGATTTCATCGCTTTGTTCGCGTTTACTAGTGTTGGCGAATGTAAGGTAAAAGAACCGACCACTGCAAGGTAAGAATTGAAGTTTTTAACTTGTTACTCGGCGAAAAATCGCGCATAGAAGTTTTAGAACTCGTGAAACCCGTGCGTATTACCTCTGTTACCTAATGTCATGCGATGACTCCTCGCTTTTTCGGTGCCTGACACGGATACAAACGATAAACTTGATTTTCAAAGTTAAGTATAATGTACTTATCGAGACCATTTGACGACGATTTCTAGTTATATGCTTTATTTACTTGGCTTATTCCGGCTACGTGCCAGAGGTTATATGACAATGCTTGTCTGCTATAATTATGCTGATATTTTTTTGCTCCTTTGTATTAACCCTAGCAAAATATAATATGTTCATGTTGTCCTTCGGCAGCATAATGAAAATATATAAAACTGTTCTATTGAGGCCTTGAACTGCTGTTTAAAAAGTAAAAACTAAAATCCAAGCTTTCGCCGATCAACGGCATCATCAGGGATGAGAAAATATTCCGCGCGCGCTATATATATGCAAAGAAAGTGTAGGGTGAAATATGTAAAAGATGTGACGTATGTAAGGAGGCTATAAAAATAAACTGTGAGTAGAATACAAACCTCTAATGATGGAGTGTCTCTAGACAAAGGACCTCTAAAGGCGCTTAAGAATGGACTCTAAAATAAAATACTAAAGTAGAAAGTCTGCGAATTCAGTACATTCTTCTCAGGAATTGAGTGTAGGCTTGCACTTTCTAATGTAAAATGCTTCAAAGAGGCGTAGATTAGCGGGGTCGTTTTCGCTCATAATAATCTTGGCATCAGTAATGAAAACTCCTCTGTTAAAAAACATATCTATTCCTGCCAGAACAAAGACTATAAAACGAAAACGACCCCGCTAAAATTTTAAGAAAAAAAAATCGTGATTTTTGGCGCAACAGACTATAGAATTTTTTCTTTGAAGAGAGCGCAAGGCAAACGCTCGTAAGTACAGTGTAATCCAGACAAACGTAGGCTGCACTTTAGGTGACGCACCGATGAGTGCAGTGTAACCCAGTGATTCTTTAGGCAGAGCTAACAAACATAGGCTGCACTTTAGGTGGCACACCCATGGGTGCAGTGTAACCCAGTGATTCTTTAGGCAGAGCTACATTTGTAACAAACATAGGCTGCACTTTAGGTGGCACACCCATGGGTGCAGTGTAACCCAGTGATTCTCTAGGCAAAGCTAACAAACATAGGCTGCACTTTAGGTGGCACACCCATGGGTGCAGTGTAACCCAGTGATTCTTTAGGTAGAGCTAACAAACATAGGCTGCACTTTAGGTGGCACACCCATGGGTGCAGTGTAACCCAGTGATTCTTTAGGTAGAGCTAACAAACATAGGCTGCACTTTAGGTGGCACACCCATGGGTGCAGTGTAACCCAGTGATTCTTTAGGTAGAGCTAACAAACATAGGCTGCACTTTAGGTGGCACACCCATGGGTGCAGTGTAACCCAGTGATTCTTTAGGCAGAGCTAATAAATATAGGCTGCACTTTAGGTGGCACACCCATGGGTGCAGTGTAACCCAGTGGTTCTTTAGGTAGAGCTAACAAACATAGGCTGCACTTTTTCATGGGTGCAGTGTAACCCAGTGTTTATTTAGGCAGAGCTTGCAAGCATAGACTATAGAGGTGTACCCGTACTCAGATGGCAACAAGTTTTCCAGTTTAAACTGTCATAAATTGCTACACCATGGCACTTCGACTATTTCTTTATCGCGCGTTTGATATATTGTTTTGACACACAATTGATGGTCAAGGGAAGTCGTATTGCCTACAAACCATAGCAAGACAAATTTATGCACACCACAGAGATAAGGTAAGGTAAGGTAACGTTTTCCATAAACGGCATTTTTTTAAGGTACATTTACATTCAAGTATAGAAAAATAATTACCTAACTCAACTAGAATCTAAGATGAAAACAAATAATTAAGATATCAATAATAAAATAACCTGTTTTACAAGGAGGCCTTGTGTAAAGGTTACATATATCTAAATTAAGTTTTTCTTAATTTTCCTTTTTAATTTTCAATTGCCGCACCTTCAGAGACAAGCTGTTCCATAACGTACTTCCGTTATAAGAAAGGCTTCTTTTTAAAAAAAATATTCAGTGCGGGGTTGTGGACGAGCAAAACGCGAAGCCGTCACATATTCTAGAACCGTGTTATTTAGGGACGGACCATGAGAAAAGTTATTGGGGGTGGGGAGTTTTCGAGCTGCAGGAATTTTTTTCGTTAACATATTCCTTGTATGAATTTTTTTAGGCCATAGCATAACGTGAATGATTTTTTTTTCATTTAATTTTCTCTTCCGCGATTTTTTTTGTACTTCGCCCGCCTCCTCCTAAGGTTTCTAATGGTCCGTCTCTTACAATGATACGCATCATTATTGCTTAACTAAATAACTACGCGCTGATGGACAATGATTTTCGACTGTGGAGCAAAAAGTTAGCACTACGCGAACAGAACGATTCTCTGTCGTTTCTGCAATGTATGAGATATTACGGCAATGAGGCTCCCGAGGTCCATTCTCGAAATCATCACTACTACGATGAAATGTATTCTGCGTGCAGATATCTCCTTTTCCAGGTTTATATGTTAAATAACCCTACCCACGGCTTGTTTGACAAAGCTTCCGAGACGGCGTTTTGGTGATATTCTTGATCCAATTTTTTTTTCATCTTTATTTTCGCGGCCTTTGCGATGACGGCTTTGGACCGTGTTGCGCTTCGTGATTTCGCAAAATTAATTGGGAATTAAACATTTTTTTTTCTATAAAGAAAGCGCTTTCACTTTCAGTATAATAATAATAATAATAATAATAATAATAATAATAATAATAAAAAGCATAGTTAACAAGGAGGCCGTATAAAAATATTACATATCTCCAAATTAGGTTTTTGAATTTTCCTTGAAAAACATAAAGGAATGTCAATTGCCGCACCTCCACAGCCAAGCTGTTTCAAAACACATTTCCGCTATGAGAGAGGCTTCTTTTATAAAATTCGGTACGGGTTTTGGAACAGCGAGCTTGTATTTATTCAGGGGCACCCAACGACTGTTTTCTCTGAAATATTTGAATTTTCTATAGCATGAGGAAGGCTAGAAATTTCTATATGATCGTTCCAGTTGTGTACAATTTTCGAAGCTTATCTAATAAAATCCCCACGACTCTCCCAAGATGCCGTCTAGGCGGTTTTTGGTGATTTCATTTATTTTTTTCGATCCGGTTTTGTTTTACATTTTTATTTTCGCGGCTTAATTCGCAGCGAGCGATAAAAATTTTGTTCGTCGAAAGGAATAATTTTACTTTGGTCAGCAAGTCCTTTTATTTGCGATATAAACTTATTAATTTATTTTAGTTGTGATGGCATTGACAGCTTTGGAAGAAACTAAAGGTATCCGTATTGCGCCTCGCGTTTTCGCAAAACGGCGGCGGGAGGGTGTTGTGTTTTCTGATTAGGATGGTAAGACTCAAGGTAATCAAGACGACAACTTTTTTATTTTAGCAAGCGAGCTACATGCATGACATTGATGCGCATGCGCTCATGTAGAGAAACCGCATGCAAACTATGACATCCCCCTCCTTACAGGAGCTATAGTAACAGTAACAACAATAACAAAAACAAACAACAACAACAACAAAAACAAAAAAAAAAAAGGCAACAAGTTTTGTTCAGTTTATAAGTCCAATCTGTTAGGGGGCTTGACAAGCCTTGAGGATCTGCGGAGTGGGGCTTCTGGAGCTGGATCTCTCAACTGTGGTGTACTGGCAGGTGCCAGTGTGGTCTGTTCACACGTAGGGAAACTCTCACTTGATAAGGTGCTGGGCGTGGTGCTATCGACTTCATCCAGGAGTGTCGATGGTTCATCACTGGGGTTGTTGCTCTGGATACAAATTCTCTCTCCTGTTGGCCGAAGATGACTGCGGTTTCGCCTGAGGGTACTGCCATTTGCCATGGTGACCATATATGAACGAGGGGCCTGTGTGCTACACTTGACAATACCAGGTTCCCATTTGTGATTGTGTGGGCTAAGTACACGCACTGGGTCATCAGGGTGTATGGCAGGAAGGGGCTTGGAAGACCTGTCATACTGTGATTTATGCTGATCTTGCCGTGCTTGGAGCTTGGTGTTTACGTCTCCGTCTGCAGATAAGGACAGGCCTGGTTTAGATACAGAAGGGAGGTTTGTTTGGTATACTCTGGAGTTTAAGAGCTCTGCTGGTGATGCGATGTTGTGGTCAAGTGGGGTGCTGCGAAGGCATAACATGGCAAGATGAGGATCTGCACCAGATTCCTTGCATTTCTGGAGAAGGTTCTTTACAGTCTGTACGGTTCTCTCAATGAAACCATTGGCTTGTGGATAGTACGGACTTGTTGTCACGTGGGTGAAACCATAAGTGCTGCAGAATTCTTGGAACAATGCAGAGGTGAACTGAGTGTCATTGCCAGTGACAAGTTTATTTGGGATTCCGTGTTCTTCAAAAATGGATTTCAGGTGTGCTATTGTTGTGTCTGACCGGATATTGTTCAACTTTCGCACCAGCGGGAATTTGCTGTAATAGTCAGATAACAATAAATAGGGTGTGTTGTCCCAAAAGAATAGGTCACATCCAAGTGTGTGCCATGGTTTCTGTGGGATGTCATGAGGTATGAGGGGCTCCTTCAAGTTCATATTTTGATTATGTTGACATGGAGCACAGGATTTTACCATCTCTTCTATGTCGCGGTTTATGTTGGCCCAGAACACTGAACCCTTAGCACGGAGTTTGCATTTTTCTGCTCCTTGGTGTGCATAGTGTAATTGCTGCAATACGTCAGCCTGTAGGCTCTTCGGAATGAGAATGCGTGTACCTTTCAGGATTACTCCATCTGCGACGGTTAGTTCGTCACGATAATTCCAGAATGCATGAAGGTGTGCTGGGCAATCTGATCTTGTGTCGGGCCATCCTTGGGTGATGGTTGAACGAAGTGAGAGGAGTACCTCATCCTTAGCTGTTTCTTCTTTAATCTGAGCAATCCTTGTTGGGCTTGCATTCAGGTGGAGGTGCAGTTCATGGACAGATACGTCCAGCCCTTCAATTGTATCACCAGGACAGGGGCTGATCCTGGACAGCGCATCAGCCAGTGGGACGTTCTTTCCTTGGACATACTTGATGTCTACATCGTATTTCTGGATCCTAAGCATCATCCTTGCGATGCGTGGAGGAGCTGTTGCAAGGTGTTTCTTGAAGATTGCCTCTAACGGCTTGTGGTCTGTCTCAACAGTGACGCGTCTTCCATATACATAGTAGTGGAACTTCTCAAGACCATGTACCACGGCTAGCATTTCTCTCTCAATGTTTGAATAGCGTGATTCTGTCTCTGTCAAGAGCTTGCTTCTATACTCGATGGGGCCATTGTCTTGGATCAGGGTTGCACCAAGGCCACGCGAGGATGCGTCAACTTGGATGGTCACTGGTTTTGTACTGTCAAAGTACTGTAACGAACCGGCTGATGTGATGGCTTTCTTAATCTTATCTACGGCTAGCTGGTGCTGGGGCTGCCACTGAAACTCACTGCTTCTCTTGTTGAGGTCCCAAAGGATGGCTGAGTGTGCTGCCAGGTTGGGCAGGTAACGGCTGAGGAATTGTGTCATGCCAAGAAAGGTTTGTAGGTCAGCAAGATTCGTGGAGGGGTCCATGTTGCTAATTGCTTCCACCTTCTGTGGGTCCGGTCTGAGGCCGTTTGAGCTGATGGTGTGGCCAAAGAATGGTATTTCTGTACATCTTATCTTGCATTTGTCTGCATTGAAACGGAGACCGGTTTCACGAGCACGTTCCATAACTGCTTTCAGGTTTGTATCATGGTCAACGAGGTCGCATCCATAGATGACGATGTCATCAGCGATGCCGGTTACACCAGGCAGATTTCCAAAGGTTTCATCAACTTTCTTCTGAAAGATGTCCTGGGCACAGATCAGACCGAAGGGAAGCCGTAGGAACCTATATCTGCCGTGAGGTGAGTTGAATGTTGTGTACAAGGAGCTGGCATGATCAAGCTTAATGTTCCAATATCCGCTTCGGGCATCTACGATACTGAAGTATTTGGCTCCATTTAGCTTTGGAAGTACATCGTCCAATGTTGGGGTGCAGTGATGTGGGCGCTTGATGGCACGATTGAGGTCTTTTGGGTCTAAGCACAATCGAAGCGTACCATTGGCCTTGGTCACACAAACTAGTGAGTTCACCCAGTCGGTGGGCTCATCTACTTTTCCTATGATGCCTTGTTCAACAAGTGCATCAAGTTCTCTCTTAAGAGGCTCACGTAGCGCTTCGGGTACTCGTCGTGGTGGGTGGATGACTGGGGGAACCGTGGGGTCTAGGGTGATATGAAACTCCCCCTGGAAGCATCCAATTCCCTGGAAGCAATCCTGATACTGGCAAAAAAGCTCTGATTTTGCATCTGGGCAGCCCTGTTGGTTTGGTATAGGTGCTTCCTCGGTCTGTGTGGTGGCGATACCATAGTTAAGGGTGACAAGCTTCATATCGCGACAGGTCGGGAGGCCCAGAATTGTTGGGCCTGCGGTGCTCACTACATGGAAGGCATACGATTTAGAGTGGCCATGGTGTGACAAGGTGAGATCACAGATGCCATAGTGTGGTATGGTGTGACCCCCAAAGGCAGTAATCATTGTACTTGAGGGAGTTAGTCCAAGCGGTGTGCCTTCTGGGCTGTAGCTTGACTGTGGGCACAGACGTTTGTATATGTCCACGGGTATGACATTCCCCTCTGCTCCAGTGTCAATTTTGCATAGTAGGGGTGCTGTTACTTGACCTGAGTCCACTTGCAGCTGTAATAAAGCTTGTCTGTCGTTCTCGGAGACACTGTTTATGTACAAGGAGTGAAAGTACAGTTGTGGAGTGTTGTGTTGTGGAATATCCAGCATGTTTGGTGTGTTCTCTGGTGGTGGAGCTTCAGCGCTTTGCTCAGCTGTGTCAAGTGCATGAATGTTCTCCCTTTTCTTTTGCCATCGGCCTCTGGGTTGCCCATGGTCCTGCTGTTTTACTCTTGGGCGAGAGCGGCACACAGCTTTCCAGTGGTTGTATCTGCCACAGGCTTCACACTTTGTTCCATATGCTGGGCATAATGATCTCCGAGCTAGATCATGAAAATTGCCACAATTTCCACATTTGTCGTCTTTAGCCTGGGTTCCCTGTGTTGGGGGCTGCCCCGTGTGTGGACCCTGCCTCAGGGCATTGACCATTGTAGTTTGACTGCCTCTGATGTCCTGCAACTGGTTACTTGTAGCTTCTTGTGTTCTCGCAATGTTTATCGCTTTGTCAAGTGTCAAGGTTTCATCATGTTCAAGAAGTTTCGACTGCACACGCGGGTTGTTTGATCCAAAGATTAGGGCGTCAATGATATGCTCGTCAGGGCTTGTGTACTTACATTCTTTCACTAAGATACGTACTTTTTTGAGGAAGGAATCGACTGCTTCGCTCGGTTCTTGCTTGATGGTGCGGAGTTTGTATCGGGCGAGTCTGAAATTACTTCTCGGTGCCACATAGTTTTCAAATTTTGTCCAGTACGTGTCGAGTTTCTTCCTTTCGTCAGCTGTCAGCGTCCACGTGGAGGCTAGTTCCCGGCCTTCATCGCCTGCCCAAATGAGCAGGAAGCTTATCTGTTCTGGCTCACTCTTTTCCTTTAACGGGCCGGAGAAATACAGCTGGCAGAGATTTTTGAATTTTCTGAGAGCTTGCGGTGCGTCCGATGAGGACCAGTCCATGTGGGGAATTGGTAATCCGGCTAGCTCCGCCATGTTTGTTGTTTTTGAATATCGATCAAAGACGTGGATATGCACCGGCCTGGTGCCCAAACTCGCGGCGAAAATCACAGTTTAAGTAGTGTACTCACGGAAAGGATCCCACTTCTGACACCATGTTGTGTTTTCTGATTAGGATGGTAAGACTCAAGGTAATCAAGACGACAACTTTTTTATTTTAGCAAGCGAGCTACATGCATGACATTGATGCGCATGCGCTCATGTAGAGAAACCGCATGCAAACTATGACAGAGGGATAATATTTTCTTCCAACTAGAGTCATTATCGAGGCAAATACCCGTAATTTTAAATTGTCTCGTTTCCCAAAGTGCGTGCTGCTGAGGACCAGTCGGCAGTAAATAAACACAAGCCTCATTGTTCTGGCGAAAATTGAGACGTATTTGTTACAACTTGATGACAAGTATAGACCGGTAATTGCATCTGTATAGAGGAAATTAATTATCAAATCCGTGTCAAAAGAAAAGGATTATAACGCCTCGCTCGAATACTGCTTGAGGTGCTCCAAAAGTCCCATACAATTTACTGTAACGTCGTTACAGTAAATTGTATGGGACTCCCCAGGATACTTACAGTTCAGGCGATTTGTGTCCCCTCATGAAGGGTGTTTTGCCGATATGTTTCACATTTTTTATTAAACCAACGAAGTTTTTTACTATAGCGGTACTGCCAAACAAATCAGTGTCGAAGTCAGGTAGGTTAAATATTCTGACATCTCCATCAATTGAGAGTGAAAGCTACTCTCTCTTGCTCAACGAAGGATTCTTCACCTTCCGACTGAATATATAAAATGTAGTTGAGGATCTTTTTTTATTGATAGTGATATTTAAAGGTAAGCGACCAAGTTAAGCTCGGCAAGCAGCATTAGGGCCCTTGTTGTTTACCTTTAAGTAACGTTTGCGAAATTGTAGTTGCGTCTTTTCGATTTGTGAGCTGTCCCAGGACTTAAGTTTGGGATACATACACACCCCTAATTTCACTATTATATGTCAAGCAAGATATGTTTTTAGTTTGCCGAGATTCGTATGCCGTCTCAAGCTAAATAGGACACACGGAGCTTTTCTTTGAGATGTTTATGTGAACATCTATGAGAAAGCGAAGTCCAGCATTTTTCTTGGCACGTTTCTGAAAGACCATAATCTGAGTTTTCTTGACTAGAGACAGACTTTCATCGTCCACGAAGTATGGAAAGAGAACTTATCAAGGCAATTTTTAAATTCTGTTTTGGATCGTGATAATATGATTAAATGACTAAGGGTGGGCCCGGTGAGAGAGAATAAATGAATGAGTAAATGCCGATTCAGATAAGCCCCCCATTTGTAGAACCATCTACCAGTAAACAAAAAAAACTATCCCCCTCCCCGAATAAAAGCGGCCCCCCCCCCCCCCTTGTATTAAAATGAATTCGAAGTTTTATAACGTTTTGAACCTTGAAGAGCGGAAAATTTTAAAAAGTATTTTGATCAGCAGCGCTGTGTGGTTTGTTTTATTAAACGCTTTGTTTAGTCTGAGGGAGAAGGATGCGAAACGGTACAGTTTAAACCGCAGAGAATAGCTGTATATTTGAATGGTCCTGATAACAGGTCGTTTAGTTCAGGACGTACATGTAGGTGGGGAACGGCGCACTTTTTTAGGAAGTTCGGGCGCATGCTCCGCCGGGAAAATTATTGAGATTGAAGTTCTCTGAGATGCAATCTAGCGCACTCTGGATGCTGATTTAGCAAATGCCTGGATTCCATATTGAACATGTAATGCTAAAATATTTAATAAACCACAAGTGTTGTCAAATCCAGTTTGTTTGAGGCGGATATTTACTGCATGCTTTATGGGAGCTTTGCTTATTTGCGACTAAAAATGTAGGCTTCGAACACAGATTCTTTTTTATTAACAATGTTCATTAAAGAAAATATGTTTAAGTAACAAAGCTCGAGACGTGTTTACAAAAGAAAAAAAATTCCCGGACACAAGGGGGGGGGGGGGGAGCGGGCCCCCCTGGGCCCACCCCTAAATCCGCCTTTGTCTTTGACTCTACAAAAGTGTCAATTCGTCGTCTTACTTTTTCAACAAATCCCTGGGGCCTTTGATGATTCAAATAGATAACTCATTTGGTTTGGTTTGATTTATTTGTTTTATTTGTTTTTTTTTTTTGTCACGTTACAGGTTGTTTGTAGAATTGACATGAGATAAACAGAAAAAGAAGGTGACGGGAAAGCATAAACCGAAAGCCTGGGTTCTATATGGAGTCCCGGCTTCCCCTGGATTAGTTTGAGTAGACAACATCAGAGAAGAAAAGACACAGCATCGAATAAGTACATTTCCTTTTAATGTGCATTAAATGAATGTACGTCTATTACTTCTTTACAAATATTTGTACATAACAAGTTCTTTCTTTTTTCTCTTTCTCTCTTTCTTTCCAGGAAGTACAAGAGTCAGCGTGTAGTACATGTCACTCGCGGTCATGAGTGTTGCGTGAGATACAAGTTTCCATATACCGTAAAATTCCGAAAACAAGCCCTGGGGCTTATATTTTTCAACGGCCCTTTTTGAGGGGCTTATTTTTGGAGGGTTTATATTCAGAGGGGCTTATCTACGGAGGGAAATTTACGTTTCAAAATCGATTGGGCTAGCCTTATAGTTGGAAGTAAATTTACCGTTTTCGATTTGTTTTACTTTGTATTTGAGGGCAATTTTCCAAGTACAAGCCCCCGGGGGGCTTATATTTGGAGGGGCGATTTAACGGAGGCTTTTTTGCGTTACCGGTTTGGGGGGCTTATTTTTGGAGGGGCTTATTTTCGGAATTTTACGGTAGTCTCCAAAAGTACACAATTTCCGTTTACAGAACGTACATAAATTTATGGCATACGAATGCTGCAATTTTTCTTTCTTTCTGTCCTTCTATACAACTTACCCGTGGTTACATGAACCTTGTAAGACGTTAATCAGTGCTAACTTGATTAAAAGAAACATGCGAGAGGCTTGTGCATTTAAAACTTACACTCCAAGCGTATTACTCAACCGCCTGATACCCAGGACAGACGTCTGCATAACGATGCACTGTTAGCTAATCTAATCCTCTAATGGAACATTTCTAAAGAGGTATCCCATCGATTCCCCATTGTGAATTCTGCGAATGGCTTCAGCCAATAGTGAGCTGATATCCACAGTCCTGATCTTACTGCAGCGTGACATCTTAGAGTCGTGAGACACAGTGTTGGTAACTACAACCTGACAGAAATATTCAAAAAATATGACTCCTATGTTCTTCTCACCTTTTACTCATGTCGGAGGTCGCGTTAGGGAGGTAGGGGGTACATAGCCTGTGAGCAGGCTCACTTGTGTGAGTTCGGGAACATTTTGTGAAATTTTTCAATGGGACGATAAATGTAAAAAGTTTTCTAGTTTATTTTATTTTAATTCATGTATGTATGGCGGAAGAGCCCTCAAGGGGGGGCTATGCAATAAAGTATGTATGTATGTATGTATGTACGTATAAAAGACACTTTGTATTGCCCCACGCGGGACGGCTTCGAGCGCGAGCGCGAGCGCTCGCAGCTCTGCCGCCAAAATTTCCCCGAACTTGCAAAAGTAAACGTTCTCGGAGGTTAAGGGGTACAGGTTGGCAGGGATGGGGATATAGATAGACCATCAACTTTTTCGAGGGAAAGGATCTGTCTGAGTGTAATAGATTCGGTTATCGCCTTGGTTTTCATAAAACACAACTCATAAAGTCATACTTCATTGTGACAAAAAACTGCGCTGGACACAAATAGTTAGCGCCATTTCTAGGAAACACATGATTAGTCCAAGTAACACAGATTATTAGATTTAAGAGATTGGAGGTGGGGATATGAAAAATCGTAAGAAACAAGAAAAGTATATCACACCTCATCAATGACAGAGTCTTCAATTAGTTCTGGAGCATCAGCGGATAACAGGCCATGTGTTACCATCACTAGAATCTTGTACGCACCCCGATCCTTGAGGAGCTTGGCCGCAGATACAAATGACTCTGCTTCATCTATCATGTCATCCTGTGGACAATACAAGGACATCAGAATTAGAAATCATAGTGCAAATTGACAACTACCATTGATTCACATCCGAAAAAAACATTGCTCCCAACATTTTTCATTTCTGAGAAAAATGCACTTAAATATCAAAATTAGTCATTTATAAACTGATTTAATGATAAACTGTTCCGGCTCATCAATCAATGGGATCAAGAGTTCTGTTCAGGTGACCTGATAAAAAACTTACAATAATAATGGCAATCTTTCCTGCAACGTCACCCACAACATTAATCGGTGGTTTAGCTTTAGGAAGAAAACCTGCAAAAGGAGTAAATTCAAAAGAATTGTGATACAGATGCAGATTTAAAAAGGATAATGTTTAGGTGCTTACAAGAAGAACTATTGTAATGATGCAGCCAACTAACTGACGATAAAACATGAGCTTCCTGAAAGCAAGGTGGGCTGGGGTGGGTGGAACCTGCATATTACAAAAATGACAATGGAGTTTGTAATACCTTTAAAAGGTTGTTTGTTGGCGTTGTGTAAACCATTGTTGGTTCGCTTTTGTGTTGTGTGTGGGTATTGTTTAGTGTCTTTTCAATCTTTTCTATTACGTCATCTGGTGATTACACCAATCTGCGATACCAAGAAACTACCCTTTAAAAAATATTGTGGAATGGTACTGCTTAGGTTTCTTTTGACAACTACAATGAATGCCATTAGAAGCCAAAAATGATGGCTATATTATGGCCTGATTTTTAAAATTATGAGGTTATAGGTTTTAAAATAATGTGTTCCCATCTGACTGCTGGTTCTGGTTTACAGGTCACTGCATCATAATATTAATATGATGCAGTGACAGGTCGGTATTTCTTCCTTGTTCACTTGAAGGAAAATTAGTGCATAATGTACAATGAAAGTCTTCTGCTGCTGTTTTGTAACCATAAAATAAGTGGGGGAAGCATTGTGGGAAGATCTGTCCTTACTCAACTGGTTTTTAGGCAACTTTTAAAGATAAAAATGAATTTGATTCACGCCCACAAAACAGGGTTCTTGTATCTTGTAGAGGTCTGCTGAGAAGTTGGCGACAAGCATTCCTACCATTTTTATAGGGGAGTAACCCTAGGGGATAATCTCAAGTTAAAGTGACAGCGATGATCAAAAAAGGGGCAAAAATCAACCCCCCCCCCCCCTAAAAAAAATCCCAGATCTTCCCACAATGCTTCCCCCACTTATTTTATGGTTACAAAACAGCAGCAGAAGACTTTCATTGTACATTATGCACTAATTTTCCTTCAAGTAAACAAGGAAGAAATACCAACCTGTCACTGCATCATATTAATATTATGATGCAGTGACCTGTAAACCAGAACCAGCAGTCAGATGGGAACACATTATTTTAAGACCTATAACCTCATAATTTTAAAAATCAGGCCATAATATAGCCCGAAACTGCTTGATTCTGGTACTAACATGTCTCAACTGAAACATCAGAGGAGTAGGAATGAACGTTTATTCGTTTGTCTCACGATAGAATTGCTTTGAGATATTGATCGCGACGTTTCGACTGCAATACTGCTAGTCTTCATCAGGCGATGAGGTTGATTTTTTACGTGTGGCTATTTATGCATGTTGGTTCACTGTGATTGGTGTATTTCGATCCTCATTATTCCGATTAGCAGATGATGTTCCCTCATGGGTCCGCTTTGTAGTTGAATGGCTGTTATGCTTTCTGATCGTAGGCATCCATGCTTCAGGAATTTCAATTCCGTTGTCTCTATTGATGTTATTAGAATGAAGTCTTATTTGGATAGCCTCTTTGACCCTACATGTGTACCTTGCTCATACACCAACCTCCGCAGTTTCGGAGCACGCAAACGAAACGGGGCATCTTCCTTTATGGAATCAAGTCAAGTTTATCGATCGTGACCCTCACCGGTACACACGTAGGGTCAAAGAGGCTATCCAAATAAGACTTCATTCTAATAACATCAATAGAGACAATGGAATTGAAATTCCTGAAGCATGGATGCCTATGATCAGAAAGCATAACAGCCGTTCAACTACAAAGCGGACCCGTGGGGGAACATCATCTGCTAATCGGAATAATGAGGATCGAAATACACCAATCACAGCGAACCAACGTGCATAAATAGCTACACGTAAACAATCGACCTCATCGCCTGATGGAGACTAGCAGTATTGCAGTCGAAACGTCGCGATCAATATCTCAAAGCGATTCTATCGTGAGACAAACGAATAAACGTTCATTCCTATCTGACACCACGATAAACAATATTCACATCTTTAATGATCAGAGGAGTAGTTCTATGGAGCCTGAACCTTGTTACCTGAATGGCAAAACACTACTCCTTTCCCTATACACCTGCATGTCCCTTGTCTGAGCTACACATAAGGCTTATAATAGTTATCATTACCTGGTAAATCCATTGTATCTGTTAAACTATATGCAAACCGTCGAGACTCAGCTAAGGCTGGAGGAGGTGACTGACGCCCATCAAGACGCTCACTTTCAGTCTCCTTTTGTTCTCCATGGATAACAGCCAATCCAAGACGCAAACGTTCTGCAAAAGAAGTAGCCCTGGAACGGACAAAACAACTGTCAGAAATACAGTCATTTGGTGAATTAATTTAAAACACATAAAAACATTGATTTTATATTTCCTATTACACAAGTAAAACAATACTTCTTGGGTGCCCCAGGCTACTAGGAACCTGTCTTTGAGAAGCAACAGCAATGAGTGCATGAAAATGATGTTTGACTGTTTCAGATCTCCTGGCCATGCGGCTTTTACATGACAACACATTCAAACGGCATTGCACGGATGTACAACAAAATTTTACTCATTGTCATTAATATTTAACACTGAAACCCACATCTGACAGGGTTGCATTAACTCATCTGGTGGGTACAGGCCTACAGAGCATGAGATTGTGGGTTTGATCCCAGAACTAAACTAATACTCAATGACGGGTGTTAAAAAAATCTGTGGAAGAAGATACATATACTGCTTTTGCCCTGTAAAAATGGCTAGAGCTTCATATTGTTTAGAAGAGTGTTAAGTACTTTGACAAGGATAAAGTTGTTGTTGTTGTTTTGTTATGCACCTATCAATGTAATGCCGGCGGGGGGGGGGAGGCAGGGCATAGGGTGGGGATTTGACTTTTTTCAAAAAATTTCAATCAAATTCCCTGCCCACGGGCAAAGCATTCCAGTCAAATGCAACCAAATTTCCCCACCCCAGGCTGCACATTGCTGTCAATCCCAAGGCTGGACCCAAGAGAGGCAGAATAAAAATATCTCCAAATAAAACTCTGCAATCTTTTTATTATATAAACGTTGCTGCATCACCAAAGATACATGTTCCTGTTACAGCTGCAATTATACGTTTTAACCATAATCCGTGTTACACTGCGTAGAATACATAAAGCTTTAGGAGAAAGCTCACATTTTGTAAGTCTAAATATATCGTTCTTAGTAAAGGGTACAAAGAAAGTCACTTTTATAAGTTTACAGTGATTGTGGCGAATAAGCCATACACTAATCAATTGTCGTTGCAAAAATCGACTTGGTTTCTCTCTACTTCCGTTTACTTTGATACCATGGTATATTAAGAGGTTCAATTGATCAAAAACACGCTAAAACAAACGAAATTTGAAGACAAAACAGTGAAATCCATGCTTACTCTCGTTAATGGCCTCCATGATTTTCCAGATTTTCCAGACCGTGCACGCAAGCGTGAAGCGTGGAAGCGGGAACATATGTTCGGTCTCAGTCTTTTTCGTCCGAGTCGGCAGTCAAATATCCCCTCCCCCGGGAGAACAAGATCAGTTAAATGCCCTAACCCTAACCCTAACCTAAGACAATCAAATCCCCACCCCATGCCCTGCCCCCCCCCCCCCCCCCCCCTCACCGGCTTAACATTGATAGGTGCATTAGTTTGTTTCAACATGGTTTCTCCTTCTTACCGTATAGCTGACCCTGGATTCCTAGCAACAATAACAGCATTTCTGAAGTCAGCTACCTAATCAAATAGTGATAAAAATTCATCATTTTCTTAGGTAGGCTACATATTTAAGAAAACAAAATAATACAACTTCCACTGAAAAGTACTGCAACAGCTTAGGGGTACAACTGAGATTTTTGAAACAAAAACCCACAGTGATTACAACAACAAAAGATAAACAAACAAACAAACAAATCCTTTAAGATTTTACAAAATTAATGCATTTTTTATTGCAATGTAAACTAAGAAAAAAATGCACTTTGAATGGTATGATTATGGTAACTTCCTCAATTAAAAGATGTTTGCTCTATTTGCCTTCACTAATACAGTGTACATATTATAGTAAATCATTAATCTCCAACAATCCCCAAGACCTTATATTCCACTGTACAGTACAAATGAACATGTATAACAATGTTAGGAAGTCACAACAATAAATTGAAGTAAAATATAATCCATGATAACATGACAGCTACATGTACCTTATCTGCAATGTACTGTACAAGGAAAGGTGAAGCTCTTAAATTATCAACTGGTGCATCATAAAATCCCTGAATTTCCTTTGAATGAAGATCAACTGTTATGATGCCTGTCAGACCTTTAGAGAGAAGGCAAAATATTATGGTCATCAAGCAAGTCAGAGGCCAGCACAAAATGTTGACAAAGGGGGAGCCATAAATCTTAAGCAACTCTTCTCTGTAAGCAAAACTTCATCACAGATTCTACACTGAACAATAAAAGACACAACACCAGGTATGATAGTTAAATAAATACTGTAGTGATTATTTTATGATTATGACAGATTGAAATTCTAAAATTAACAACTGATTAGAGAAAGAGAAACAACAACATGAATAAGGGTTTAACAATAATAATAATAACAATAATAATACAAGTAATAATAATATTTAAATAATAATAATCATGTCAACATATTTAACTCTTTAAACCTGTCAGCTGAAGCTGTTATATATGGGTGCCCCAGGCAACTAAAAATAACAAATTAATTAAAGGACGAAATAACAATAACAGAATAACTATCAGAAAAAGGTAAAACAAAACTATGTAAAACATTGATGGATAAAAACTAAGAATATTATATGACTATGTTAATTAAGACTCTAAAAAACTCTAAAAGATTTACCAAAACTCTAAGAAAAATAATATCATTAAACCATGTTTTAAAAATCACAATAGAGTCAACTTCCTTTAGATGCGGTGGCAAGTTATTGAAAGCCTGGGCTCCAGTATAAAATGTTCCTTTCTTGGCAGATTCTGTACGGACTTCAGGAATTAAAATATCCAAACCATTATGTCTTGCAGAATAAATATGTGAAGACTTGATAATTAATAAAAATAACTCTTAAAAAGATCTGAAGCAAAGTTATGTCCAGAGACACTTAAAAACAAAAGTTAAATTTGTGCATAGTAGAAGACATCCTAAGGGACTTCCAACTTAATTGGCATAATAACAGTGGTGACTAAGATTGCTATCCTTCACAACAAATTCTTGCAGCCCTCATTTGAAGTCCTTCTAAAGATTTATATCTAGAAGGAGCTATTAAGTTGTTCCAAAAAAATCGCAATAATCTAACTTGGGAAGTATCAATAAATCATGGTTGTAAAGACTCTTTCGGCTGAATAGACCGTTAAGTTATTACGTACCCTACTTAACAAACCAAGTTGACTAGATATCTTGTTATTCAGCCAAGTAAAGTGTTCCTTAAACGGCAGGGACTGGACAGGTCTAGCTATATGCCAAAATACTTACAAAAAGATAAATAATTTAGAACTTGACCTCCAAGTTTCATAGAAGTTCTAAAGATCACATATTCAGTTTTCTTAGGATGAACATTTTTAATACAGTAAATTATGATTATGACATATCATCACTATGACCTATTTACAACATACTTGCTTTAAATCTCAATGTCATAATGACTTTCACATTCATATTAAATTTATGATGCCAAAACAGAGGCTTCAAATTTAGTACCCAGTAACCTAGCAAAAAACAACAACTACAAAAACAACGAGCAAGAGACTGTAGAGCTAGACTTCAAGACAGGACTCATAAAATGATTCCTTACAAAAGGTAACAAGTCATAATGTATGTCATCCAAGTTAGGATTGCATGTAATACCATACCTGCTCTGCACATAAGAGATGCAACCAGTTTAGAAGGAATGGAACCTCTTTTGTTCATTTTACTTTGCTTGGAGTAAGGCAAGTATGGAATCACACCTGCAGGAAATCACATACACCCCTCTGTAATTAAACCAGTAAAAAGTAATGGGAAAGTGGAAAAACCTGGTAAGTTGAAAGAAATAGAAATAACACTGATATGGTCAAGCTTTCACTGTGTTTTCTTTCATCATCACCACTGAACCAATTTTTAGCCCTTTATTGACAAAGATAAAAAATAATAATAAGATGAAGAAATGAAATAATGAGAATAAAATAATTTCATTCAGGCAACTTAAACTTTGTTGTGCACTGTACTTAAGGTTTCAAGACAACATTTCTGTCACAATTTTATTGAAAAACTTTGATAAATGTCTTGCTACAAAAAAACCTAACAACAAAAAATTATGTCTCAACCTCCAACTGAGGTCATTTTCAAGAAACCGGCAATAGTCCAGTTTCGAGTTCATTATGACCGCTGAATTAAAGAAGTGAAGACGCATTTTTTACAGGCTCAGGCTCCATCTGAAGTAATATATAATAGCGGAGCTCCTCGCGCGCGCAAAGCGCTCGCGTGGGCGCAGCCCCATAGCTAAAGTAATCTACCCATCCCAGAAAATTTGGTAATCACGTGACCGACCGACCGTCCATCCGCACCACAGGGAAACCAATGTTCAATCTCACACTTTCTAGCTAGTTTGGGAGCCCAGGGAGCCTAGGAGAAAACTATCAATGTTGTGATCAATTGACAGCTGTCAAGACAAGGTATCCGCTGACCAGTATCACCTGGCAGTATCGCTCAGGTGTCGACTCATCCAGGGCGAGTATTTTTTGAGGTTATCCGCTGACAAGTTACTAGTTTTCAGATGATCGCAGGCTCAATTAAAAAAATTCATATGAAATATGCTGTGTTTATGTCATTATGGCCCAGCACTATTAACATTTTGATTTCAAACTGACCTCGGAAGCGAAAATTCAGCCAGTTATTTAAAAATGCAAGAAGGGAAAACAGATGGTTTTCACTTTTCTCAGGATAGTCACGCTTTGGTCACGCTCCACGTCCAATTTTTATGCCCTGATTGGTCAAAATTTGACAGGAGTTCATGCGGAAAATTCATACAACATCTTGAAACTTGTTTGCTTCAACAGCTGAAGGAAGCTGACAGAGTTTTGTGTCAACTTGTGATGTTTTTAATTACTGTCTTTTTTCACTGGATGTACAAAATGAAATACAGCTGCTACCAAGAGTCTTCTGTTAACGTTAATCATGGCTGGTTTGTTTATTGAATTTTTGGTTGAGAAATGCACTGCTTGTCAAAGTGGGAAATCTGATTTCGGATGGCATCGTTTTTGTTTTTCACCTTGCTGGATGCGTAAGCGATTCAGGCCTTACTTGATAGCTTTCAGGAGCTGCATCTCGAAATATGGTAAGCCTGAATTATCATTGTATTTATATCTGTTTTCGTGAAGTCGAGCGCAGTTTATGAGGCTAGTTTATGCACGTTTGTATTTAGATTTGAGACACTGATCTGACCTAGTATGAGGTTTGACACAAGCTTACAGAACTTTGAAAAGCCTTTAGTCGATATTTCACCGCACATAACAAGAAAAACCGTTCCGAAGAATATTTAGATATTATTTTGGCTGTAGAAAGAAAACTTTGAGCGATTTACTTGTCGCGAGTTCATCGAGGAAAACAGCAAACACCGGGAAGCCAGCGGCTTAAAATTAAACTTAATTTTTAAGCTTAAAGACTCTAGGATTCTTATAGACACTGAAATTCTTGTTTTCGTGAATGAAACTTGTTGTCTCTGTAAATGTTCTACCGAATTATATTTCTGATCTTTTATTTATTGTTAGTTGTCTTTTGTAATTTTCATTGCTTTGCCGTTATTGTTTACAGTCGTTCATAAACATTGCTTGCAGGAGTACTCAACATACCGCGCATATTACACATCGCCATGACGGTCATAAAACTATCAATAAAAAATAAACACAATAAATTCTTTATTATGTTGAAGCGTAACTCTGTTAAAATTTCTTTGCAAACTTGGTAGGTGATTTTCGAATTTTTTTGAACGGTTTCACTAAAAGCCCACACGTGCTTCGATGGTCCTGAATATTGAATGAATGGAATTAGTCTTGAAAAATTGTGAAACTGACTGCTAATTGTCTGAGGTCAGGCGGTCTGTATGATAAAAACAGCACCTCATAGTACTCTTTCACCTCAGGTGTGATGTATAAAAAGTATAAAAGGTTGATTTGCACGCACCCAGATTTGTTGGCAAGATTTTCTAAAGTAAACTTGTCGAACGTAAAAATTCTGCCTGATTTTTTTTCCAAGAATTTGTCTTCCATGCCTAATCTACCGTGATCAAGAGCCATTATTGCTCTAAAATGTGACCAAAGATGATTGCCAGTGCTATTTTTTGGGTGTACATATAAGGCTATCAAACTCCATGCAAGATTTGTTTCACTCTAAAATCACTTAGCCTGTCCCTCAAAAGTCACACGAATGTGCCCTTAATTTAACAGATTTGTGGATTACAAGTTTATTGTTTGTTTTAAATTATAAATTTATCAATGGAGCTTCGCGTTTAGCCCTGGCTAAATCTATATAATATATTCACAAATTCCAATGAAAAAAAGACAGACCTGTTTATTACTCCTATTGTGTATATTCAAATTTCAAACACTTACTTGCCGCAATTTCTGAATATTTTTCTTTATGTCAAGGCTAACCCTGTATGAATGTGTCGTAAATGTTTGTATTCAGCAGTAATTTTAATTCAAAACTGGACTATTAAAAGTGATTACACATAATAATAATGATTTGGAGGTAGCACATCCACAAAGTGGTTCTTCATCTACCTGAGTCCTGGTCGAATTGGAATTTGGAAATGTTGGTTTTTGAGGAGAGGGGAAAACCGGAGTACCCCGCAGAGAAAAACCTCTCAGAGCAAAGGAGAGAACCAACAACAAACTCAACCCAGATATGTAAAATGTACAAATTCAAAAATAAAAAGTGGTAAGACGTTAAAATAATGTATCTGCTACAGGTCAAATTTTATCAACATTCCTTTTCACCTTTTAACCAACATTCCTTTTGTCTCCTATGGCTAGGATACAAAGGAAACTCTCAACCAACCTAGTAGGTTAAATCAAAATTAACCTGAAATCAAATTTGACTTGTAAGAGATAATTATAAAATGGGAATATTTTACTGTAACAGTTGAAAATAAAACTTAGAAAACAAATCAAGGAGGATCAGGACGGACTGGCTGTTTAATGATAGCCTCCAACAGTTTCTCTAATTACGTTATTAACAAGTATTAACATTGTACTTAGACTTGACAGCTTACATGTACATACCAATGATTCTCCTGGCACAGGCTGTTTTGCAAGCATAAGCCAAAATAAACAACTCCATCAAAGCATCATTAACATTAAGATTTTCCCTAAATGGAAAATACAAAAACAAGATACAAGTAACTAACTTCTCAGAAGTACATAAAGGAGTAGGTGTGCCACTGGTAATGATGGCAATCGGCTGAGATTTTATCATTGATCGTTGGAAATAATCGGATTGACCCAGCCAATTGATCATCAATTATAATCGGAAAATCTAATGATAAAAAACTCAGCGGCCATGTTTGTTGTGGACAACATGAAAACGAGACAAAAAGGAGAGGACCCTGGGAACTAACTTGAGTTTCACTTCCATGTTTGCGAGCTGTTTATACCCGTTTTGCTTTCATCTACTCTTGTAACCTTTCTGATCGCAGTAAGTAGATCTAAAAATGTAGTTTATTTTACTTGATTTTATTAGCTTTGCCAAAAAAAAAACCAAACAAACAAACAGAAAGAACATTGGCAGGGACACCGCAACAGCTGTGGCCAATTACAAAGGGCCCGGATACTAGTACGAAAAAATAAAAACAAAAAATATCAAAAAGCACAGCGATACAAGAAAAACTACAGCTACAAACAGCAAGTTATTGGGTGAGACAAGGGATGAGCACTATTAAAATTAAAAAAAAAAGACCTGAACGAATGTGAGTCTTCATCACAATCATAGGAAACAGCTAACGCGGACTTATAATAATTAAACTGATTAAGAGGAAGCTAAGGTTGATGGGCTCAAATCTAGTTCATCTGCTAAACAATAATTCCAAATTCTACTAATTCTAATGAGAAAGGATTTCTGGTATGTAGATGTAGGATGTCTGGTATGGCCAGCTACTAATTTTGAATAATTTCTAAGAGAACCATCAAGGTAAATTTTTTCCATATGAAATACAGACTTGTCAATCAAATGTGAACAAAATAAAAAATGAAAAACCTAGCCTGGCATGAGCATGTTTTGGAAAACATTAAAAATGCATGAAACATCAGAGAAAGAGGTATTCAGTGGAAGCTTATGCATTATTTGTCTTCAAATAAAATTTTACGCAACAATTTAGCCTTTACGGTAGTTTATGAGTACGTAATATGGAAAGAGGCTAGGAACATGGAATCGAGGTTACTGATTTGAATTTTGAATTCAAGATGGCGTCTTTTTTATAGGTAATGTTGTATTTATTGATCATTGTATAATGGATGTCGCATTCTTGATGTCATTGACACACCATTCCTCCCTCTTCATTGTTCTATGGAATGTATTTTTCAGGTGGTTGATTGCCCTCACCTTCGCTGGCAATACATGCTTAATGAAAGTTTGAGTTTGTACTTGTATTGGATTTTCAGAGTTTAATAAATCGGCTATGTGCAAAATTTCACGTAGCCATTTTTCTCCATCATGTTGTTTGTATTGCCTTTTTGAAGAGAGCACAGCACATATTTCATTCTGATTAAGGTTTGCCATTTTGTGGGTAGATTGAAGCATAAATATTTTTATCTGTCATCAAAGATTTTTTTCATTTGTCCACAATAATCGATTGTCATCATCCATAATCGATTGTTGCCTTGCTTAAAGATTTTCAATCAATGATCGATTATAATCTATGATCACCACACCATTAGCTACTGGCCAAGCTCCTCCTTCATCAGAACATCAGTGAACAACTCACCATCATCTATGATCAAAAGCTGTATGATTGAACATGCATAACATTATTGCAAACATAATAGAATCTATATATTTGTTTAGTGTTTGCCTTTTGCTTTACATGTACATTCATGCACACCTCCAAAAATATTAAGACCCAACAACAACAAGCACAGAGAATTACTTTCAATCAATCAATCAGTCAACCAAATTCCTTACCCAAGACCTGACTGTATTATGTAGACATCCTTGCCTCGCACTGATATTCCCACCTTCACTTTGGTTTCTAAATGGTAAGGGAGCAGAGCAAATTAACAAGACTGGATATGTGCTTCACACAAAATCAACCTTTTTACCTGCCATGGATGAACCCTTCAAAACCTTGACCCTCCCTGTATTTAAGAAAGTTTTACAACTCAATTGTAAAATGCAGTTAATGAAGCATGACGCCCTCAATCAACAATATGTAACGCAGCATAAGGCTATAGCCCTTGTCACTTCTTGTAGAGTATTACTCGTAGAGGGTAAAAGTACTAGATAGTACGTAAAAATCACTTTCATAGCGGGGAAATTTATACTGATACAATAGCAATTCTTATTTTTGTTGGAGTTGGGGCTGGTTTCTAAAGTATCGCTGGTTTTTAAGGCTAGTAAAAATACTTTTCCTCGTGCATATCTCATAGAGCACTTTAGGTGCCCTTTCTATTCAGTAGTACAGTATTTTTCACTGGCTTACCCTGGGATAGCACTCGGACTATAAAAGGCCTAGTAAAAGTCCTGTGTCTCATTCTGAGCTGTATTGCTAAGTTGGAATACTTCAACGGTCCTAAAGTTTTGTAATTTCCACCCTTCCCTCCCTTTGGAGACTTTGTTGTTGTTCCCAATAAACACAGGCTCACCGCTTTCTTTTGCCTTCAGTTTATGTCTCATCGCGACTTCCCCAAGCTTCAATTTTAACACAAGCTTTTATATTCAATTGTATTCCAGCAAGTGCAGGTGGAGTCAGCTCATAGTGCTGAACAGAATATATATGCCTACACCGTTCCATTAAGTTGCACGATGCTGGCCAGAGGTTTCAGCTTGTAGTACTAGTGCTGTGCAGTATTAGACTGTATTAAGTTTGCTTCTTTTGGACCTAAACTTGTCCGATCTGGACTGCATAAATTAGCGCCAGGGAGATAAGTAGGGCTTTATGGTCACACTATGGAAGTCGTCCACCATGCCGATCGCAGAGCGATGTTCCCCCCATTACACCATATGTTTTGTTGTCATTGATTTTTAAAGCCTAGCTACAGGAACTGCAACATTAACAGTGTTTTGCACTATATTTTCTACAAGCTGAAAATCAGCCAGTTTGCAGCAAAAGGTCTTATTGACAGATCTCAATAATGCCGATAATTTCTAGCACTGACCTTTTTCTCTACTGGCTCAATAAATTCCAAACATGCCCCTACCTAACCCCCCACCTGGGCATTTTTATTTTTTCTCCAGAAAGCTACAAATGCAACACAGAGGGGCAGCAGGTTCAAACACAAAACTTTACTGTAGGCCTTGAAAGTTTGAGCAAATGACACACTGTGGACATGAAACAAAAGGTACATATATGTTCCCTTGAATAAAGCTTAAAACCACAAATGTATGCAGTGCGCAAATGTAAATGGATAAGAAATTTAGAATTTGCATATTTCTTTTTTTTCTTCCTCACTTGGAAATTGAGATGATGCAAAAAAATGTAAATACATTCATACACTCCCTTAGTTCCCTCGAAAATCATACCCGGTTCCAGTCTGACCAAAAAGGGCAAAATCTATACTCGTTTTCTGACCAAAAAGGTGTAAAAACCCTACCCGTTGGGACGGCACATACTTATATCGCTTATGTAAGGAAGTACCCCACACACCCCACCCCGCCCCCCCCCCCCCCCCCCCCCAACCCCAGGAGGCAGATTATCCACACTATTTGTCCACTGGGATGCAAACAGCCATACACCCTCTTACGCTTGATAACAACATTATCTTCCAGGATGTCTTCAAATTTTGCATTTCAATCAGGCAAATCTTCGTTGAGTTTCAGCAGCCATGAGAAAAAGAGTTTCTGTAAATGTTTGTTTAAACCAATCTGTCAATATCATCCTGCTGCTCTCACCTTGATTCTGAAACTTTCCAACATCGCACGGAGCAAGCTCGATTCCAAGTTTTCTTAAGTGGATAAAACAAGCGATAGATAAAGAAACAAAAAATGCTGTGAAAGCCACGAGCCCATAATAACATACGAAAATTAGGTAGCTTTTTAATATCCTACCTGGCGATCTTCGAGGACAATTCTTTGTTAGAATTCAGTGAAAATACAATCAAACCACTTTGACTGGGATTCATCTTGTACGTCCACAAAGACAGTATAAAACTTTCTATATTTCACCTTTTTTGGTGGTTTGCCAAGCTTAAATCAAGGGAGATCGAGCGCATAAACAATGAACAAAAAATCACATGCTAGTATACAGTAGCTTTTCTTCCCGCCGACTTTCAGGCGGTGTAGGAGGAGTGGTTACATTGCAATACAAGATGGCGGACTTCAAGTTCAATTTTGCGTCCCCAGAAAGCGACGAAGAAACAAATATTTCCCAGGAAGAAACTCACCCCTCTTTATTCCCACGCCCTGAAGCTTTACGTCCAGCAAAGGGGATCGTAATTCCGTCAGATTTTTCGTCGTTTCTTTCTTTAAAAGTTGATGAATTGGCCATTGGCGATGGCGGCTTCAGCATCAAACATGTTTGTGAAGAAAGCATTGAACAAAATTTGACAGAGAAGCAAGGAAATTTTGCATGCGATATTGTAACAGCTTCCGATAAAAGAAGTGATTTGATACCTTTGGTTTATGAAGGGGGCCTTAAAATTTGGGAATGCAGCGTTGATTTGGTGAAATATTTGATGGAAATTGGACTTGAATTCAAAGGAAAACGTGTATTGGAAATAGGTTGTGGAGCAGGATTGCCTGGAATATTTGCTCTTCTTAAAGGAGCTGAAGTTGACTTTCAAGACTTCAACGAGGATGTGATCCAATATGTCACGATTCCTAATGTACTGATGAATCTTGATCGGCTAAGAGAAAACACAAACTACGACTCCGATCCTCCGTCGTTTGACCTAAACGAAATGGCAAGTAAGAGGTGCCGCTTCTTTTCTGGTGATTGGGGGAGTGTCGTGGATGTGATAAACCCTAAGTCAGTTAAGGAAATGATGTATGATGTAATTTTAACTTCCGAAACAATCTATGAAATTAACTCACATGCCAAACTGTATCACTTTATCAAAAGCCATCTTAAGAAACCCAATGGTACGGTATATGTGGCTGCCAAAACGTATTATTTTGGGGTAGGTGGAGGTACAAGGAGTTTTGAGAAGTTGGTGAAAACTGATGGGGTATTTCATATATCAGCTTGCAAGGTGTACAGTCTTGGTGTTAAACGAGAAATTTTGTGTATGACTATTGTTTCATAAGAAAAAATGATACAAAGAATGAGCAATATTTTGCATTCTAAGATTATTATTGTCAAGTTCAAATTAATCTATATTTTTACCTACAGAAAAAGCAATTGACAGGCACCTGCAAACTCAGATGTATATTTCCAGTCATTTCTTCAATCACCAGAAATACACCTGGGTTTGCAAGCAAGAAAACAGGCTCCTTTAAGAAGAATTGAGCTTGAATCTCCTGAAACTAGGGTTAGATTATGCCTGTGATGCCGGCTACAGTCATGGTGTTTTAAAGTAGCCATGATTATGCTTTCTGCAGGTTAGTATTCGATAAGGGTGATTGTATTTTAGTGAAACCCACAAAAATATTATTTCTGACTATTTAATTGAGCCAGCGAAGAAGGCAGAAATGATTATTTTGATGACGTGAGATATAACAGGGCCTGGGTGCTAGGCCAGAGGCATCATGTGTTGCCATACCAGTGATAAAATAGGCTGCATATATCATGACCCAAAGTTTGTCTGGGCCTATTTTTGATTACCTTGTAAAGTCCCGTAGAAGAAAAAGATGAAGATGAACTTTATTGACATATTAAGAGTATTTAGCTAAAGAAGCTAATAGGGGGCACTAGATATAAATATTTAAAAATTATAATAGCTATTTGCAGTAAAACTATAACAACCCAGGAACTATGTACTTATGTCATTAATCATTAATATAACAATGAGTAAAATGCTTTCAAGAAAGGCAAGCCTGGCAAAACCATAAACATCATCATACATCTCTATACATCACCATACAAACCCCTATACATAAGCATAAACTCTGTATACAGTGGTCATAGGGGTGTATTGTGCACTGGAGCTGTTATTTGTGTACTAAGAATTGGAGATATTTTTCTGTACTGGAGTTTATATTTTTGTACTGAAATTAACATTTCTGTACTGGAATACATATTGTTTTACTGTGTATATTTTACTGAACTGATATATATACTGACTCCCACAACCGATGAATATGTTGTTGAAATTGACATTGTTATTGAACCGTGTATGTTAATTTATTCTGACGTCATAGCTAAGAGCTCGCGCCCCTTTTTTTTATTGCTCGCCATGTTTTTTGACTTCTTAACGTTGTGTACAGACTTCTGTTATTTCCTGAAAACTAGACTTGTATTAAAACAGTAAAAACTCAACATATGTTTGTGTACTAAGATATAGATTGCAGTAATAAAATATATATTTGTGTATTGCCTTTGTGGGCCACTGTACTCCTAGGCCTGTGACTGATTTCACTCACAAAATGAACGAGAGGTTATGAACTCAAGATGTCATTATAACCTTTTGTATAGTAGCACAGTTCCTAGCTCACAAACCAATCAGTTAACGAAGATTAACTGATAGTTTCATCGTATCATTTCCAAAATTATTGAAACTTTGATCCTGAATGCAAACATGGCAAAAATAACTCAGCTTCCCGGGCATGAAAAGTTACGGGACTTTCAAGAAACGGGCCCCAGGTTCGAGAAAGTTGTTGAATATTCTGCAGTGACCTTCCCTGCCCTGATTTCTCATTTTGTTCTGAGGCTAACTTGTCTGCTAAAAGGACTTGTTATAAATGATTTTTGAATTCAGAAATTTTGCTGCTCGTAAATGATTTAATTTTAATTTAAATGTTTTAAACTGCGTTGCAGTTATTAAAGCAAAACTTCCAACAAAATTAAAAACTATATTCATGAAGGGGTGGTTTTGAATAAAGTCAATTGTCATTTCAACCCAAAAACCCAAGTTGGATATCATAGCTCCACACAACATACGTGAGAGCTGCTGACTGGGAACTGCACAGCAGTTTCACCACGACATGTGCGGGGAACGTGGATCACGAATTACCAGTAAATCAAAGCAATGGGCCTAGCCATTACCTCACGCACGCGCACAGCCATATCACGTGGGCAGTGGCAGCCATAGACAGGAAGGCACTAGATAACATCGACCTAAACCAGATTGTTTCTTTCAGTAAAATTACATGAAGAACAACTTAAGTCCAACTTTACCGTGTAATATAAAAGTGAAATAGAAAAACTCCACTGTGATGCTTTGAACCCGGGTCACTTGCTTTATAGCCTACATCCATATCCACTACGCCATCGAGGACTAGCTGCTAAATCCAGTAATTTTTAAAATATACAGTCATGTTCTCATATATGCCGTACCCCATTACAGTATTTGAAAGCTAACCGTTTTCAGTCCAGTGCTTAACCCTAATCACTGTAGATCAGTGCTTAACTCTCTACTGTGTTCTCTCCATAACTGGAGCTCTGTAGTTTTGGTTTCTTCAGCTATTATAGACTCATTCGTTCCATTACGGAAATAATGCGTTGTGTAAAATTCATAAGGTGTCCAATCTGGATTCAGTCGATGTTATCTAATGCTAATGCACCTATCAATGTAAAGCGGGCAGGGGGGGGGGGGGCAGGGCATGGGGTGGGGATTTGATTGTCTTTGTTGTCCCTGGGGTAGGGCATTTAACTGATCTTGTTCTCCCGGGGGAGAGGATATTTGAATCTTTCTTCGCCCGACGTGGAGATATTTGACTGCCGACTCAGACGAAAAAGACTGAGACCGAACATATGTTTCCCGCTTCCACGCTTCACGCAAGCGCCATACGGTTTGAAAAGATCAGGAAGTCATAGAGGCCAATGAGAACAAGCGAAGGCTAAGTGGATTTCACTGTTTTGTCTTCAAATTTTGTTTGTTTTAGCGTGTTTTTGATCAATTGAACCTCTTAATATACTGTGGTATCAAAGTAAACGGAAGTAAAGAGAAACCAAGTCGATTTTTGCAAGTACAATTGATTAGTGTATGGCTCATTCGCCACAATCACTGTAAACTTATAAAAGTGACTTTCTTTGTACCCTTTACTAAGAACTATATATTTAGACTTACAAAATGTGAGCTTTCTCCTAAAGCTTTATGTATTCTACGCAGTGTAACACGGATCATGGTTAAAACGCAT
This sequence comes from Porites divaricata, assembly GCA_038088405.1. Lineage (NCBI taxonomy): Eukaryota > Metazoa > Cnidaria > Anthozoa > Scleractinia > Poritidae > Porites > Porites divaricata. The sequence goes on along the minus strand of JBBMOI010000019.1, from coordinate 501,849 downwards.
AATTGCAGCTGTAACAGGAACATGTATCTTTGGTGATGCAGCAGCATTGACAAAAGATTGCAGAGTTTTATTTGGAGATATTTTTATTGTGCCTTTCTTGGCCAGCTTTGGGATTGACAGCAATGTGCAGCCTGGGGTGGGGAAATTTGGTTGCATTTGACTGGAATGATTTGCCCGTGGGCAGGGAATTTGATTGCAAATTTTTGAAAAAATTTAAATCCCCACCCTATGCCCTGCCTCCGCCCCCCGCCGGCATTACATTGATAGGTGCATAACCCCATAGACAGCAGTTTCGCCCATACCACAGGTGGCCCAAGCTTGAAATATGAACATCGCCGAAACATCGGCATTGTTGCGTAACATTCGAAATAAAGGGACTGGTATGGGAAAAATCCTATCCTTTCTGTAACCTACGAAAATGAAAGGATTTCAATAAAAAAAAAAAAATCAGCTTACCTTACATAAAATGTGTGTTACGTCTCTCCTGTGTGGTCCACGGGCCGGTTTATGGCCGTCTTATGGGTTTTTGTGTCAACGGTTTTCTCTCTATATACAGTATCTTGCCCAGTATCTGGACACTGACTTCAGTTTAACATCGCAATAGCTTTTCTTTGTTAGTTGCAAGAGCTCTGAAATTTGGCCCAGAGGAAATCTATTTATTCCTTCAATTAAATATGACGAAAGACAGTTTAACTTTTTTGCCTTTGTTTCCATCGCGAAATTAATATTTTTGCAGAGCTCCTATGTTGCCCAGTATCCGGATAGCTGGCCCAGTATCCTGACACAACAATAACAACGAATTGTACATAAATTTCGACAGGCAAACGACTTATTTTGCACTTGCAAAGTAGTCTGGCAATCGATTCCAAAAATATAACCGAGCATCGTCAAATAAAACATAACAAATGACGGAGGTATGGTGGGGAACGAGAGCGGCTGTTAAATGGCTTAATGCTTGCTTCCTTGTACATGTCTAGGAACTTTTTCACTGACTTAAGGAAGGCATCTTTGGACATGCCGAAGCCGCGGTTTGCAAGCTGAATTAGCCAATCTGCAAACGACTTTTTTTCTTCACTTTTTATTAAAAAAAAAAAAGCTTAGGGAAGGGACCTCAATCCGACGGTCAAAGGTCACTCTCCTGTTTAGTCTGACCTGCAGTGTTGATTTCTTCATACTGGCACTAATTCCTTCCGAGTCTTTCACATCTCTCAATCCCTTTGTGACATTCAGACCGTTACAACCCCATGTAGCAGTCACAACTGGGGAAACTGAAAGTATGAGAATTCCAGGTTCAACTCCGACGCTTTCGGTTACCGTAAAATTCCAAAAATAAGCCCTGGGGCTTATATTTTTCAAAGGCCCTTTCTGAGGGGCTTATTTTTGGAGGGGTTTATCTGCCGAGGGAAATTTGCGTTTCAAAATCGATTGGGCTAGCCTTATAAATGGAAGTAAATTTACCGTTTTTGCTTTGTTTTACTTTGTCTTTGGGGCGATTTTCCAAGTACAAGCCCCCCAGGGGCTTACATTCGGAAGGGCGATTTAACGGAGGGTTTTTTGCGTTACCGGTTTGGGGGGCTTATATTTGGAGGTGCTTATACATGGAGCGGCCTATTTTCGGAATTTTACGGTATATGCCGGTCACGCGAAACAAGCCGTGCACATGAAATCAAGCTGGCCTCTGAATGAGTGAAGAACATTTCCATACGGAGTTGAGTAAAATTACAATTAATTATAGATAAAAGATTTCCCTTGACAATCAATCAATTGATAAAAATCATTTGATTGCTAACGATTTTTAACGATTTCGATTTTTATGTATTGACTTTAAAAAAAAACTCCAGGCAGGAGC